>JAOTRR010000031.1:12277603-12288213 GCA_028570945.1 Gogo arcuatus
ATACAACAAAAATAAAAATGATAGTGGAAAATTATTTGTGAAAAAAGATGAAAAACATTGTAGATTAAATGCTGACACCAAAAGAAAAAGACCCACGGCAAGCAAGTAAAAAACAAGAATTATCTGTTTTTGCCGTGTGACCTCAAAGGGCCCTTGCCACTTGGTAAGCAATTTAGAGCTCGACGTGGGTAATAACTTGAGTACTTTATCCCCTGGTGTGAATTCTTGAAGGCGTGCACCCCTATTGTACAGCTGGGACTGACGTTCTTAAGCCTGCTGCAAGTTCTCCTGGGTTAGGTGACTGAGTGTGTGGAGTTTTGCGCACAGGTCGAAAACGTATTGAATTTTGCTTTTACTATAAGAAGGTCCCTCCTCCCGTATGATGTCTAGAACACCACGAGGCTTGTGCCTATACAATAATTCAAATGGGGAAAACCCCGTGGAGGCTTGTGGGACCTGTCGCACTGTGAATAACAGGGGCTTGAGCCATTTATCCCAGTTACATATGTCTTCACGCACAAACTTACGAATTAAGTTTTTAAGGGTTTGGTTAAATCGCTCAACCAAGTCGTCTGTCTGTGGGTGGTAAACTCTTGTGCAAATTGATTTAACCCCCAGTAACTTGTAGAGTTCGCGAAGGGTGCAGGACATAAATGTAGTGCCCTGATCAGTCAGGATTTCTTTTTAAATCCCAATTTAGGAGATCATTTTAAATAGTGCCCCTGTGATGTTACATGTGAAAATGTTACGCAGTGGAACTGCTTCCGGGTATCGTGTTGGATAGTCCACCAGGACTAAAATAAAGCGATGCCCACGTGCAGACCAATCTAATGGCCAGACAAGATCCATCCCAATTCATTCGAAGGGGGTCTTGATTAGGGGAAGAAGGCACAATAGTGCTTTCAGAGTGGCTGCTGGATTCACCAGCTGGCATTTGTGACATGCCGTACACCACCTGCGGACATCCCCATGAATCCCTGGCCAGTAGAAGTGGGCAGTGAGATGAGTCCTGCCCTAAATGTCCTGTCATAGGGTTATAATGAGCTGCATGGAATATGAGTTCCCTACAGCTCTTTGGGACCACCAACTGTGTCACTTCTTTGCTGGTCTGAGTGTCCTGTGTCACTCGATACAACCTATCCTTAACTACTGAAAAATACGGGCAGGAGAGTGTAACCTTTGGCTGTAAGGTTTAACCATCGATTACTCTCACTTGGTCAAAAGCGTGTTGCAGACTCTTTTCCCCTGCCTGCTCCAGAGGGAAATCCTCTTGGGAATTCCTGAGGGAGAGAGGAGGCCCGGGGCACTCCTCACTCTCCGAGTTGCTATGACACAGAGCTGACGTAGATGGCTCTGGGATAGCTGCCCCAGATAACACTACACTAGGATTCCCCCGTGACACATTACTGCAGGACCCACCCACCACTACTCGCTCCATTAAATACTTAAACCCCGGCCAATCAGTTCCCAGAATTAGTGGGTGGGTGAGGCGCGGACTAACCGCTGCCTCCACACTATGATTTGTTCCCCGAAATTGGATTTGGACAGTCACCAGCGGGTATTCATGAACATCCCCGTGCACACACAGTACCTTCACCAAACATGCTGTACCCAGTGCCTCACCTTTCACCAAGCTTTGGTGGCTAGAGGTCTGATTACAGTCTGAATCCACCAACGCATGATAGGTACCCCCTTGGATACTCACCAGTATGTGGTATGCTCCAGCTCATCAGGGATCCAGACCACTGCCCCCACCTCCATCATAGGGCACTGGTCCTGGAAGTGCCCAGGCTCCCTGCAATGCCAGCACACCGGCCCAGTCCTCACCTCTGCACTGGTGGCGCGGGGATCACTCAACTGAGGGGGAGGAGACACAGAAACACAAGGGGAGGAGGGGAGGGCGGACCACGGGCTCGGTGAGCTGGCTGCAGGGTACTTGACCCTGGCTTCTGTGGTGCAGGGACAGGGAAGGGATGGGAGGAAGGGAGAGAGAGAGAGAGAGAGAGAGAGAGAGAGAGAGAGAGAAGAGGCAGGGTGCCCACCTGCTGCCAGAACTGCTGCCAGATGGTCCTCAGCCAGAGTAATGGCTCTGTCCAGTGATGCTGGGCGGTGGCACTGGACCGACTCTGCTGTTCCTCCTTGCAGCCAAGTGATGAATTGTTCCAGTGTGACTGCGTTTATGATACCCTCGGTGTCGCAATCTTCCTCCCTCAGCCACTGCGGGCAGGCGTAAAGTGTTGACAATGTTGCTTGGGGGTGCAGCCGATGCATTGCAGGATGGCTTGCTTCATGCTCATATACTCCAGCCTGCTGTTCGGGGGTAGTGGCTCGACCGGCCACCCCCATGCCTCTGTGGCTTGCTCAAAGAGCATGAGGAAGGCCTCTGGATCATCCTGAGGCCCCATCTTCATCAGCGTGACATGGGGGAAGCCCACAGATACTGCTGCTGAGGTACCAGCCGACGTGAGCAGGTTCCGGAATGCCTGGCGATTCTCCTGCTGGGCCTGCAGCAGCGCTTCGAAGCGCTGCTCCTGCTCATTACACAGGCCGACCAGCACCTGGTGCTGATTCTGTTGGGTGATGGCGAGGGCATGGACGAGTTCCTTAAATGTCAAGGACTCCATGTCGGCGGTTCGCTTCAGTTCTTCCTGGTTTTGGCACCAGTGTAACACTTTCTCGAGTGGGGGTGGGACACTGAAGCACTGGGACAGGTGGGATTCTGGTTTAAGGTTTTTTTATTTTCAGCTTTTCAGCTCTCTACTCCACACATACACACACACAACTCTGCTCTGCATAAAAGCTCTCCTCCTCTCTGCTTCCTCCCTCCTTATTAGCCCTCAGCTGTCAGTGGAAGATACACACACACACACACACACACCATTAATCTGACACAGGTGTGATCGTTTTGCCACTCACCTTCCCTGGCCTCAACCTCCATTCACAAACTGGTGCTCGACAGCATCCCTGCTGCCACTACTATTAGAGGATCCCTCCTCCCAATTTTCCCTGATGACATCCTGGGTGCCACGAGGTTTGTGACCATACAATAATTCAAATGGGGAAAACCCCGTGTAGGCTTGTGGGACCTCTCGCACTGTGAATAACAGGGGCTCAAGCCACTTATCCCAGTTACGTGTTTCTTTGCGCACAAACTTATGAATTAAGTTTTTAAGGGTTTGGTTAAATCGCATGACCAAGCTGTCTGTCTGTGGGTGGTAAACACTGGTACGTATTGATTTAACCCTCAGTAATTCATAGAGTTCGCGAAGTGTGCGTGACATAAATGTAGTGCCCTGATCAGTCAGGATTTCTTTCAGAATCCCAACTTGGGAGATAATCTTAAACAGTGTCTCTGTGTTGTGCAGTGGCACAGCTTCTGGGTATGGCGTTGCATAATCCACTAGGACTAAAATAAAGTGATGCCACTGTGCAGTCTGTACCTAACCCTAACCCTAACCCTATCACTGACCTGGGAGGGAGAAGAAACAGAGACATAAGGGGAGGGAGGGGGAGGAAAACCACAGGTTTAGGCAACTGGCTGTGGACTGGCTGGGAAGGGACAAGACAGGGGGTGAGAAAGAGAGAGAGAAGGGGCGGGATGCCCACCTGCCGCTGGAAATGCCTCCAGATGGTCCTCCACCAAGCCAATCATGTCGTTTAGTGAAGCTGGGCGATGGCTCTGGACCCACTCTGCCATTCCCTCCAGTAACTGGGAGATGAACTGCTCCAGCACTACTGCATCAATGATCCCCTCGGTGTCACGCTCTTCTGCCCTCAGCCATCGCCGGCAGGTGTCATGGAGCTGCTGGGCAAATGCAAACGGCTGGCTGACCCCCTCCATGGTCAGCATGTGGAACCGCTGATGGTGTTCCTCTGGAGTGCGGCCGACACACTGCAGGATGGCTCATTTCAGGTCCGGGTACTCCAGCATGTTTTTGGTGGCCAGCTGCTGTGCCATGAGCTAGGCCTCTCCAGACAGCAGTGGGAGTAGCTTGCCATTCACTGCCCTTCTGGCCATGTCCATGCCTCCTCAGCTCACTCAAAGAGTTCCAAGAATGCCTCTGCATCATCTTGAGGCCCCATCTTGGTGATGGAGACGTGGCGGAAGCTCACAACCACTGCGGGGACTGCTGCTGGGGTACCCGCTGACACAATCAGGCTCCGAAGCACCTGCCAATCCTCCTGCTGGGCCTGGAACAGCACTTGGAAACACTGCTCCTGCTCCATGTGCATGGTGATGAGCGCTTGGTGTTGGTTTTGGTATGCAGTCGCAAGGGCATGGACAAGGTCCTTGTTTTGGCACCAGTGTAGCACTTCAGGATTGTTGGGACACTGAAGGATGGAGACAGACAGGGTACTTTGATGAGCGTTCTTATTTTTACTATTCACTTTTTAGCTATCTTATTACTCAGTTGTCTCACAGAGACACACGAACACACACGCACAGGCACACACACAGACAGCTCTGTGCTCAATCTCGATTTCCTCCCCTCTCAGCTCTTTCTCTCCTCCTTTAAGCCCTTGGTCGTCACTGAAATGGAAGACACACACACACACTCTCTCTCTCACACATCACCGTTAATCAAACTCAGGTGTGATCACATTGCCACTCACCTCCCCTGGCCTTGCTCTCCATTCACAAACCAGTGCTCGACCACACCCCTGCCTCCACAACTTGGCACAAAGTATGCATGCAGTTTGAAGGTTCTAATTTTGGATGTATTCACAAGCCACCAATTTTAAGTACATGCTACTTAATGACTCTTTTCTAAAAACTCTACTTCTATATGGAGATTAAATATTCCAATTTATACATGCTAACAGATGATATGTTACAGAAGTGAGGTTGTGTGAGGAATCTGTTAGTCAGTCAGTCAACACAGATTCCATATGGAGTATATTTGCATTTGGAATTGGTCACAGTTGCAATCGCTCAGCCAGAAAAGAGACATACAAACCTTTCCACAGCACTGTTTTTTTATGCAGATGCCAATAGCATGTGCAACAACTGGGTGGTAAAGACTCATGATAGGGCCAGGCATAGTTCAACTGCATAAACATTCTTGACAGGACCACAATGAAACAATGGCAGTAGGTACTCTTAACAGGGTGTATGTGCTACTGATAAGAATCTTTGAATACAGGCAAGAGCCATAAAACAGGGCCCAAATAAATATCAGGCAAATATTCACTTAAAGTTGTCAGCTGAAAAAGCATCTATTCATTCATCCTTCCATTATCTATACTGCTTATCTGTCAGGGTTGCAGGGGAAGTTGGACCCACCCAGGGCAGGTCACCAATCTATCGAAGGGCTAACACAGAGTCAAACAACATGTCTTTGGACTGTGGGAGGAAACCAGAGTGCCTGGTGGAAACCCATGCAGGCATGAGGAGAACATGCAAACTCCACAAAAAAAGGCCCCAGTCAGTTGTGAGGATCAAACCCAGAGCCTTCTGCTAACCACTGCGCCACCGTGCTGCCCCAAATAAAAGCATCCAGTATTAGTGAATGAAGGACATTAAACAGCATTTTATACTCAACCAGGCTCATTGTGATTATAGAAAAAAAAAAAAAGAAAAACAGCTGAGGGGCCACACAGCTGAACTCTTTCAGTCTTGCCCATCAAAAAAAAATACCAGACAGTTCAGGAACAAATAGTGTAGTCCCATTTCCATGTTCATAATGAAATGGCAGAGGTCCAGTGATAAGAAAGAGTGAGGAATAGGTGTGATGCCAGAGGTAATATCAGAATTCAATAAAGAACGAACAACCCTGTGCAGAGCGAGTGACTGTATACAGCTCACACATGACCATGACCAATTCACAGAGTAGGAAAAATTGTATATAAAACAAAATTATTTATAAAATACACAGTGAGCGAAGAGACAAGGCAGCATAAAAGGTTACAGTGCCCTCTACTGCCTCTTTTGTCTAAGTGCTCTTACATGACATCTATTTAATGAAAAAGGCTACATTGCCCTCTACTGTTGATGTTATGTTAGTGCATAAAGATACATTATCAGTATGTAACTAAATCTTTTTTTTAAAAACTTTTTTATATAAAACAGATTAAAGTCAGAATTTATAATTGCTATTTATAAATAATTTTGATGATATATGTGTACTATATACCACAGAAACAAAGTATTTATCTGAACTTAGTTGAGATTATTTTTTATTTGAATATCTTCATACCAAGTATTAAAAATGTTTCACAAAAGTGCAGTGCAAATCAGTGGATTTACAACATTAATGGAATATCTTTTCTTTCTTGCTGTTCCAAAGTTCACATCTATTTGCTGAAATGTAAACATCCCTGTCCAAATTTTGCTATCTTTTGGAACATGTCCAAGTGGATGCTTTTCTAAGAAAAACACAAAGTGAAAGTCTGACCCCATTGTTTTTGTAAGCTGTAGAGTGTTAGATTAAGAGCAGTATTTAGACTTTACTGATGCAATTTAAGGGAAAAAACCACTGCTATCAAAATCTGTACCTTTGTAACCCCACTTATGCTGAGGAAAAACTTTCTTTCTTGAAGACATACTGGATAAAATTTTATGTACTACCCAAATGCCCAAAGCTTTTAGTCAGTAATCTGCTATATCAAATACAGCAAATGGAAAGTTGTTGAAGACTTTTATTGTAAAAAATTAAAAATTACACAGATCCATATTACATTAGGGTTTACAAATTTTTCCAATTTATAGATTATTATCTATAGATACAGAATACAGTACTGCCATAAGATTAAGAACTTTTAGTCACACTTAGCTTGGTATACAGGAATATACAATATATTTCATAAGAACATATGTGAATACTGCAAATTATAGTATGTCAGCTATGTCAGTTATAGCATTCGCCATCCCAACCAACCCCCTCCACCCCCATTCCCGACCCCCCAACCCCACTTCCCACGCACACACACACAAAATTACTCTGATTATTCTGGTAATCATTATTCTAGAACAGATGGTAAATATTTACAATCAAGACCTAACAAAAATACAGCAGTCAGAGACGGCAGGAAGGGGTTAATTTTTTTTCTGTGCCTCAAAAGGGGCAGAGAGCCTAGTCTTTTCACACACACATGTAACCCTTCTAGTGAAAGCTTGCTGGACTCACCAAGACTACTGAAAAACAGGTAAAGCATCAGCATATTGCAAGCTCAACAGTTCTTTGTGAAAAACTGTTTCAGAAAATCCTTTTTTTAAAATTCATCCTTAAGTCAAAATTAGAAAAGCAGCAGTTTAGACTGTTGATAAGGACAGAAATAACTAATTCAATGACTGTGTAGTTGTCTAGAAAGTCAAAACTGATGGACTGGGTTTCATCACAGATCTTAGTGGATTCTACTTAATGAAATTAAAAACTCAGTGTTTCATGTTATCCCATTAACAATTATTACTGTTCTTTTCTGTGAAAAGGGATGCAGTTGTCTATGCTGGTGTTATGGGCACTGGGAACATTCCTGGTGTGGGCAGATGCTACCACAGAAGAAGCAAAGCCCATGGAGGACTCCATTGCCTGCTCAAAGAGCTGTACCTGTCTTATTGATGACTATACTTCAGAGCTCATCGTCTACTGCAGTGCACGAAACCTTACGCAGGCTCCTGCTGATATCCCTGCAGCTACACGTACTTTATGGCTAGATGGAAACCTCTTTACTACCCTCTCAGCTGACACATTCAAAAATCTGAGTAATTTGGACTTCTTGAATCTACAAAATGGGCATCTGTCAAGCCTTGACTCCCAGGTGTTCAAAGGCCTGCATACTCTTGCTCACCTACACCTGGAGCGAAACAATCTCCGCTCATTACCTGCTACCATGTTTCAAAACACCCCTGGCCTTGCTGCCCTCAACCTCCACAACAATCAACTGTCTCGAATAGATGAAAGGTTATTTGCAGGTCTCTCTCATATGTGGCTTCTGAACCTTGGATGGAACTCCCTTGCAGTTCTTCCTGAGACTGGATTTAATGATCTGCATGGTTTACGGGAGTTGGTGCTTGCTGGGAATCGCTTGGCTTATCTACAGCCTCAGCTATTCCAGGGTCTTGCAGAGCTAAAAGAGTTGGACCTAAGTGGAAACTATCTAAGAGTTATAAAGGCCAATGTGTTCCTGAAACTTACAAAGCTGCAAAAGCTATACCTTGCCCAAAATCAGATTGTGACGGTGGCACCTAGAGCATTTATGGGTATGAAGTCTTTGAGATGGTTGGATCTAAGCAGAAATCGTCTTTCTGTGATCCATGATGAAACATTCCTTGGCCTACATAGCCTACATGTACTTCGCCTGTCAAACAACTCAGTAAGCAGCCTAAAGCCAGGTACATTCCGTGATCTGCAGTATCTTGAAGAGCTCTGTCTTTCCAACAACCAGATTAGAGCCCTAGGAGAGAGAGTTTTTGAAGGACTGGGCCATCTTGAGGTGCTGAACTTAGAATACAATAGGCTACAAGAGGCACGAACAGGTACCTTCATGGGCCTTAGTCACTTGGCAGTGATTAAGCTCACTGGTAGCTGTTTCCGCAATCTTCCAGACCAAGTTTTTAAAGGCTTGTCAAAACTACATAGCATTCATCTTGACAAAGGTTGTTTGACCAAAGTATCCACCCAAGGTTTTGCTGGTCTAACAGGCCTACGACGACTGTTCCTACAACACAACAACATCTCTGTGGTGGAGCGTCAGAGTTTTGTGGAGCTCCAAGGGCTGCAACAGCTTGACCTAAGATTCAACAAACTGGCATCACTTTCTTCCCACACCTTCTATGGATTAAAGAGTCTTGGTTACCTTCTGCTATCCAACAATATCCTCCGACACATTCCTTCAGAAGTACTTCTACCATTGCAGTACTTATCTTGGCTAGACCTCTCTGGAAATAAGCTGGAAGTTCTACTTAATGCAACATTACATATACTGCCACGTCTGCGCTACCTCAACCTGAAGGACAATTTGCTGACCACTCTTCCACCTTCCATTCCAGATGGCTTAGACCAACTCTGGCTATCAGGTAATAGCTGGAAATGTGACTGTAGTGCTAAACCTTTCAAGGATTTCAGCCTGCAGAAGCCACATGTGATTCCACGGCAGGTGGAGACCTTGGCAGAGGGTGACGAGCCCCATACACTTATCACAATCTATAACAACATCACATGCACCAGCCCACCCAGTCTTGCTGGACTGGACCTCCGAGATGTCAGCAGTGAACAGTTTTGCTAAAAGTTTTAGAAATGTGGTTGACAGGCTTTCACTCTAGCTTCTACAAGCATGACAAATTATTATTTAATTGTAAACATTCAATATTTCTGTATTTGTAACTCGTGTCATCGCTTGTATCACAAATTTTTGCTGTTTAGCCACATTTCCTGAATCCACTGTAATTCATACAAACACATTTTGCTCAGAATGCACTTCATTTAATGTACAATCACCATTTATGTTATTATATGTCAATACCAAGTCTTTGGACTGGCCTTGATTTAAATTAATATAGCTGACCAGTGACATGAATGATTAAGGATCTTAAGGTTTTGGTGCCCAAAGTTTCCTTATCACAATATTTGCTTTCCTTTTGGTTGTTATTTGTTATTAATGACACATAAAATAATAAATAATACACTTTTCATTAAATTTACACTTTATCAAGAAAGATGAGACGTTTTTGTTCGTAATTTCATATTTTAAGAAACTTCACAAGTTCATTTACTGAGTAATTGCCCACCCATCTTTCAGAATAAACAGGATGTATTTGGTTTGGTAGGCCTAAATAAATATTAACAAGCAACAGCCAGAGACCAACATGCACATACTGGGTTAGAGAAATGTAGACCAAAACTGGGACATAAAACCATATAGATCTTTATATATGAGTCTAAAAAAACTGTAAAGGTTTGTTTATGTGAATGTTTCTCTTATTCAACCATGTCTGCACTGGGTTCTATGGAATTATACACATACATACTTGCACTTCAGAGTAACTAGTAAACAGCAAGAGAAGGTTAAATTGCAAAGCCAACCAGGAAAAGGCTACAATTCATATTTAATAGGGGTGTAACAATCAGACTACTTAGATTAAACTTCAATTTAAAAGACAATGTTTGAAATGAATCGAGGCAACAATCCATTTTTAACAATTATAATTGATCATAAATTGATCATAAATAGATTATTATCAACTAAAATGTATTTTAAATCAATTATTACAGAAAAAGGACAGACAGGTGATGTATAAAAAATAATTCATATTTTTAACTGGTGTGTAAATATGCTAGCAAGGTGATTTGCTTGTAACTCTGATACTTATAACAGTCCTTCTGTACATCACCATCATTCGCAAATTAACATTAGGCCTACCTCAGATTCTGTTCAAAGTTGGTCACATATTGATCAGAGGCTACTAAACTGGATTGTATTGTAGAAGATTCAGTGATATCATCAAACATGACATCATTTGCCTTATGAATCAGTCATTAGAGGGTAACACCTCTAATATTTATATTAATGGAGTCAGTAATGTACCATCTAAAATGTGGACAACTATGTAATGTTCCACCTAGACTACAGGTGTCAAACTCAAAGCCTTGTTTCATTTAGTCCGCATGAAC
>JAOTRR010000031.1:12288409-12300848 GCA_028570945.1 Gogo arcuatus
TATATAGCCATATATTTGTGTGTATAGCATAATAATTGTATAAAAACATGTTTGAAAGCTTATCACTTACTTTTTCATCATTCTGCAGTCAGACAACGAAGAAGAAATATCTATTTATCAGAGGCCATCTCTCTTTAAGTTGCCTGATGGGACAGACATTAACTTGGACTACCTATCATTGGAGGAACTGGGAATTGAGGTAGGGGTGTGTGTGTGTGTGTGTGTGTGTGTGTGTGTGTGTGTGAAAATATTGTATTGCTGTTGATGTTCTTCCATCAAACAGGATCTCCTCAAACCAGTCACTCAGCCATTCACTGACGTCTCTCATAATGGCTTAAACGACCAGGAGGATGGTGTTACACCCCAGCTCCCTCTAGAGCATAGAGACCATTTAGCTCAAGTTGCTACCGGTCTCGAATTTGAAACGGTTATTGTCAACTCACCGGAACCAGAAATATTCACCAATAAATCTGAGGACCATCCAGAATCACTTACTCTTTTGCACCAACAGAAAAAGAGCAACTCAGACATGAAGGTTACTGAAGGGCACTCATTATCAGAGTGTACAAAACCTAAAAGTGAAAGATTTCTCCAGACATCTGTTGAAGTCTGTAAAATACAATCTGTAGAAAAGAAAGAACAGATACGTACACAACCGTACCCTGTTTTGTCTTTGAAAGTGAGTCTAAATTTATTGTTAATTTATCAGTGTCTTAAGGAAAGCCAAAACTCTCGGCATATTCTGAGAACAACTGTTTCTCTTAATAGCCTCTAGAGAACTGGGATCTGGATCTGGTTCTGCAGTCTCTTAAACAACATGGCCATCGCAAACATACCACTAAACAAGAAGAATTGGACGTATATCAATTGTGTAAATATACAGGTTTGATTTCAGACTGTACTTTTGTCTCTTTTCACTGTAACAACCTCACAGATTACTATGCATACCATTCCTCTGGTTCTTCTGTTCACACAAATAGCATGTATTCATAATATTTCTTTTGTTGTATAGATGAAGGCAGAAAAAGACCAGAAGTTAACATAATGGAGCAGTTGGCTGCTTTGTACAGGAGACAGGCATGTAAGGATACAGAGACAGAGACAATCAGTGTATCTAAGAAAAGTCCTACAACCACAAGGTGCTCCAAACAAAATGAGGAGTTTATTAATCAGGCTAATCCTGTTTTTATTTCTCTTTAAAACATATGTTGGCCTGTACTAACACATTGCACAAAACCGTACAAATAGGATTATTATTATTATTATTATTATTATTATTATTATTATTATTGATTGTGATTGAAATGTTTTTTCATTTGTCTTCTAGAAGGACCTTTGGATGGACAGATGATTTTAATGGTATTGTAAGGAGATTACGTGTGAAAAATGAGGATCCTCCCACTATATATATTGATTTGCGCAACACAGAGCATCAGACAATTTCAACAGCTATTTGTAACACATTCACACATACACAGGAGGATCTACCAAAGCAAGTCCCATCCACTGAGAGAGTACAAGATAAACATACAGAGGCAGTAATTAAAAAAAGGTATACTTTAACCATAGAGTTAAAATATAGACAGAGCACGCTGATTGCACGCTGATAGAGAGAGCACGCTGTCATAAGATTGCATTATTTTGTGGACAGGCTGTCTGATCACCAAATTGAGAATCTGCACTTGTGAACTGACAGCTTTGAATTGGAAGCCGGGCAATTTAACTGACTTTAGAACTCTATTTCTGGCTAAAATGACACCTCAGGTGGTGCCAGAGAGCTCATTATTTGTTAATTGATTATTTTCAAACTCCCCCGGTATTAAACGTCTATTCAGTTGATCAAATCTTTAAGGACCAGACCACAGGATCCTGGGAGCCATGGCTGATCTCAGTGCACTCTCCTGTGGCTGCCCTCTCATCCTCATTGTAAACAAATGCTTATGGACATTAGTAGCAAAAACTTCTAATGCTATTTTGATGCTGTTATAATGTGTATATACTCTCACAGTACCAAAAATATGCATATACAATTCTTACGTAGTGTGTACACTGCCAGCTACTTATTCTACGCATACTGGTGAAGTCATGTTTTCCCATTTTGGATGCCATATTGATAACATCAAAATGGCACGAATCATATAATAGACAACTGCAGAAGTGTGCTCTCTCTATAGCTCTGCCTCTAAGTTTCAGTTTTTATACATCCACAGGGTCGATAATAATGTTTTCATAATTATTTAAATATGATCGGGCAAACCTTTTTGTGTCTTTAGGATGCTTTCTGGGAAGAGTTTATTACTCAAAAAAATAAAAGAGGCAAGCCAAAATAGGCCAGAAAGAACTTCCAAAAGGAAAATTCCTGAAGATTCTGCTAAGCCTACAAATGAAATGACCTCTGGAGTAGTGGAGGCTTGGCACAGATGTGTAAAAGCACCTCCTGATAAACAGTTGAGTGGACCACCCCCCATTACAACTGCATGTGATGAGTCTATAGCAGAAACAGATAAGACACTAAAGGCTACAGTTCAGCCACAAAAGGATGAGAGGTGCACAGATATTATGTGACTTTCATAAATTATTTTCTATATTTTAACAAAAGAATCTATATGAATGTGCATAACCTAGCACCCCACAAGGTTGGATCTGATTGTAAAACTTTCATGATTTGCGAGTTTGTTTTTTCTTAAACATACAGTGCTGCTGTTATGTTATTTTACAGAACGGTTTAACAACAAATATGTTTAATGAAAGCACTTATGTGATTAGATTTATTTAACAGACTGTATTCTTGACATTGATGAGTTCTCCTTGTGAGTTCTGCAGTGACCACATGCAGAAGGAGCAGCAAAAGAACAGGGCTCAGCGGCAACAGTATCTGAAGTATCTACTCACCTTCAGGCCACAGCAATGTACAAAGAGAAAGCAGAGTGCTGCTGAGATGACTGATATTCTATATGATACTGTGAGTTGAATACAAAATGTGTTTCTTCAGGTTCTGGAATTTTTGCGCAGTGTCAAAATGGCTCCATAAACACTACGTAGTATTTTTTCCTGCAATGGTTTAGTTACATTCATTGCATAAACCCCATCAGTGGCACACAACATTATGGTATTTCTCTACCCACTAATTAATATCCATTGGGGTGCATTGTATAAGTGTTTGAATAGTGTGTCATTTAGGACGATTGATGTTTCTTGACCACAGTGATAAGATAAATTTTTTGTTTTCCATCTTTATCCTTCTTTCTCAGGATGGGTCTTATCTTCCATCAGTTAGCACTCTGCCTTCCCACCTCAAAAGCAGAGAGTGTTTGCTTTTAATGGTGCCCCTCTTGAGCCCTGGTGTGGTGGCAGGACAAGCAAAAGGAAAGGCACAGACAGTGGAGTCAACATCACTCAGATCTCATATTTACAATTCACTGATAGTGTGGTTTATGTCACTGGTATGCATCATTGTGATTAAATTAGGAAACTTTGATTGGATAAATACTTAAAGTCTAATGTGGCATTGGTCTGATGTGTGGCAGGCCAAACCCAGAAGCTGTTGTGCAGAGGACAGTGTGACAAACACTGCTCCATTTTGGGTCGCTGGGCTGCAACAGTTCTGGAAGAATGATTCCTTAATACTTTACATCTGCGCTGTGCCTCCTGAAGAAACCAGGTCACCACGCACAAAATCTCGGGTGAGAATTACAGACCCTATTCTCAATCTTTTCTTGGGTTCTTATTCATTCGGTTTGAATTTTTATCAGGCTTTTTATTTGTTTTCTTTCCAGTGGAAGAACATGAAGAGGGGCTGGACATCATTCTATCAGCGAGTGTCAAAATTCCTGGCTCAGACTCACCTGACGACAGTGACATCCTGGCTGCCAGAGCTTAACCACCTACTGGAACAGCAAGCTCATCCTGCACTCATCTCTTTGCCCTCTTCAAGGCTTGATTGCTTTGTGTCAGTTAGTCCTGACAAAGAGGTTAAACTAATTTAAACGAATGAACCAAACCAAACAAATGAGTTTTATTCAAATTCATTTGATTTAATGTTTGACTTAAATGATTACTAATAATTGACTTTTTGCTGGGTTGCAGGCTGTCAAGAAGGCTTTTGGAAAAAATCCTGGCTTCTACTGGCAGACACTCAGCATTCAAGAACAAATATGTCAGTGGGCAAAGGCCATGACTTCTCAGCAGCCTCACACTGAGGTGAGAAGGACTAAGTAATTTGCAGTATTCTCAATAGCATTTGTAGTACAAAACCACTCTGTTATTTTCAGGAATAAGTGCAAATGTGTCTCTTGGTCTCAGGTAGTGCTGGCATTGGTGTACCAGGCAATGTTTCATAACCCACTGGCAACACATCATACCCTTCAGCTTCTGTTTAGCTCAGGCTTGGATGTGTGTGGTCTCCGATTCACCTACCCTTCTAAAGAACTCCTAGCTAACTGTGCAGGTAAAACCAGTCAAACAATGTTAATAGCCTTAATATATTACAGTGTGTAGCTACAGCAAACGGTTATCATGGCAGAAAGACTAACTGTGTAGGGCGTCTTTGAAATAAAGGCTACTTCTCTATGAGAACTAGTAACACACTTGAGCAGACTCCTATCATAAGCAGTGTTTCTGTTCAACTGGCTGCTCAATTTCTCAAGGTTCATATGGTTCTTCTGACCCAGAACAAATTGAAAATCACACCCTTTTCTGATGCCCTCTCCTTAAAAAGATATCTTAATGTCTTTATTGTCTACTGCTGTAGTTATGCCAATACTTACCCACATTTACATATAATTTATGTTTGTATATGTATGCTTTATTGGCTCAAATATTTGACTATTCTGTAAGGATAAGAAAACTTACTTACTGCCCATTATGCCTCCTAGCATGTAGGGTAGGCCTTCAGTTGCTGTTTTCGTAACATACTTGTTTTACGGGACAGGGTTGTTAGCCCTGTGCGCAACCCCCAACCTGGAGGACCAGTGGACCTCCAGGACCTCTTCATCTCGCCTCTTCCCTTCGGCCTGTCCAGCATGGGGGGGCCCTACCAGGAGACGAATCTCCCGCTGGCATAGCTCTAGGGGTCACTGAGACACACAGGCTCCCTGACGTTGCAATCCAATGGGGAGAAGGATAAGAAAAGCTCAAGACTTAATTCATTTTAATGATTTATCTTTATTTAGAAGGTATTTTTTTATGTGAACCCTACCACGATGTCCCCAGAAACATGGAAAACTGAAGAAAAACCCCAGGGTTACTGGAAAAAGAAGTCATTTTCATTTACAAATTAGCACATATAGCAATCAGAAAGTCTTACTGGAAGATTGCTGTCAGAATGTACTTAAAAATTGGGACACAATGCTGCTGCTAGATTCTTTTAACGTGCATTTCATTATAATGCTCATATAATTTTCAATGAAGATTTTCTTTCAATAACTATGGAAAAAATTTATTTAAGAATGACAAAAATGTGCAATGAACATACAAGTTAATGTTATTTAGAAATGTTTATTTATTTATTTATTTTTCTTTGAGACCCCAACAGAGATATGTTGCCCTGTGCACAGCCTGTGGCACAGAAATAAGGTTTTAATTTGGAGCTAAGTAAGACAGTGTTTAGTTCATACTATTCAAGCAAACCACTGATGACAGACCCCACCCCCAACAACCCCAACAATGTATTTGTATTCAGTTATATCCCTAATACATTACATTTTTTTCAGTGCTTGGAATGAGTGGGCAGAGATGGGTTTCCGAGCAGCCGCTGCTTGCCATGGCTATCCGTGGTCCTTATGCTAGGACTGTGTGGCAGGAGATCACTGGGCCCTCAGATCCCATACTGGCACGCAAGACTGACCCAGCCTCTATTAATGCCCTACACTGCCACTGCCAAGAGCGTACTCTGTTCCATTCCCCATGCCTGGCCAGTCTAGTTCACTTGGGTTTGTGTGTGTGGTTTGGTGGGAGACTGCTAAATAATGATCACAGGATGACTACCCAGTAAGAATTACCATTAGAAGCTATTACTCTCAACACTTTAATAAGTTTCAAAAGGTCATATATAGCTCTTAAATACTTACTAAACATGTATCTTACCCTCAGGGTTCAGTGTTCTGGTGATAGAGGAGACACAACCTCTTCACCTACAATGCTTTGTGCCACAGCAGAAGGTACATTTTAAATGTTATTTCTACAGCAGTGCAACATAACACTGTACAGATTGTATTTCAGCTCTAGTCACACATGCTTGCATAGTAAGGAAATTAATCATTTTGAATAAGGAGCATTATGTGAAACACACTGTCTAGTCTTCTTAGCATTCTGTGACAGTACAGTCCCATTGCATAAACACCCTCACACCACATCACCTTCAGGACAAAATTGTAATATAGGGGTGTAATGCAATGACACTTTCTGTATCTGTATTTGGATTTAAATACAAAGAGTGCATAGCCTAAACCCGAAGGTTTGAACCCTATCACTATGCCTCTGGAAACACTGGGGGGGGAACAAAACAGAACAAAAAAACCAGAGGTAGAAGTACCAGTAGGGTACACTGTTGGAATATGATTGCAGTGCATAGTAGGTGTTTGCAAGTGCACTAGATTTTCTGTCTATTCTGCTTATGAATGTAAAAAAAAAATAGCAACTCCAAAACTGGTGCCATATACAATGCATAAAGAGTGGTTTTAGATATCACCCAGAATACATTCTCCTCCTACACTCTGTGAAGTAAAGTGTTTTTCCTTGTCTCTGGGGTGGTACCATGAAGCATACATGTTTTTGAATTGTTTGTATGTCTCTTTTAACTGGGAAGGTGCATGTGGTGCACCTTTAATTAGCTTTCAGGGTAACGTTTAGTGGTCTTTAAGGTCCACTTGTGTATTGTACATTATTTTTAAATGTACGCTATATACAGTACAGAAGTACAAAAGATGTAGCCTTGATGGTACCACCCCAGGAATGGTACAGTTTTTAATACCTTTAGTAATGTGTAGTGTGTGTTATTAGTGAATTAGTCTTTAGCTGCTGAACCTGTCCTTTTCTCTGCCTGTGCAGCGGATGTCTTTCTGCTCGTATCTCCAGTGGTTCCACCATGCTGTTACAGCTATGTGCTGGCTTCATGTGCAAAGACAGGCTTCCAGTTGATGGGACTGCAGAGAGTACAGATATCCAAAATGAGAGCCTCATCCCTAGGCCTCAACACTGAACAGGTAATCAATTCTAAATCCTGCAGCACACAAACTCTTATGTAGTTACTTAAATGTGAAAGCCATAGCCCAAGACAGTGATGGATATTTTATTTGTAATGAACCTATTATGTGGTTGTGTTAGATGATGACGTTCTGTCATGCACCTGTGGTGAGCATAGATGAAGCACTGCTTGAACCCTTCTCTCACTGCCTGGTGCTCTTGCTGAGGAGAGAGAATGCACTCCGCCATTCTGCCAACCTGCCTACAGGTGTAGCTCACATCTTTCACACCCATTATTATACAAGCAGGTCATGTATTCTAGTTTTCTTTGATAAAGTTCTGTTCTATTTTGAAACATTTATTACTGAGCCACAGATCAATCAAACAGTAATTACTTGCAACACAGAATCAAAAGTGTAGCATGGTTTAAATGTAATAATATCTGTATTCTGCCTAGGCTCAGCAAGCATTGGGACCAAATCATTAAAAAAATGTCAATGCAGCAAGAGAACAATAAGTACCAAGTTAAAGTTCAGGCCTTCAGGCCGTTAAGTGAAAAAGATAAAAAGGAAAAATGACAAATAATTGGGCTCCTTTTCTTTTTTCAGTGTCTGAAGTGAAAAAAAAATCATTTTGGACTATTTTTTTGATGATTTGGTTTGGTCAAAACCAAAAAAAAAAAAAAATCACTCTCCAAGGGGAAAAATCCTGCTCTCAAACAGACAGTAGCTGAGTACTTGATATATGCGCATGTATCTAGTTTAGCAAACCAGTTTGCAAAATGCAGATGTGTCCCAATGTGTGTGGCTGTGTGTGTTCAGGAAACCTTGTATGTTTCTGTACACATCTGAGAAGATCAGAAACATCAAGAGAGAGAAAAAGTATTAATCACAGAAATACAGGCAGAGTTAAGCTACCTTAGCTTAGGACGTATTTGCCCCATTTCTGATTTCTTCTATTTTTGCATATTTTTCCACGCTTAATTGTTTCGGGTATTCAAACAAAATTTAACATAAGACAACCTTATTGTAGAACTCTTGGTAGGTATGTTGTGAAATGAGGACATGGGAGGCAGGCTTTGGCGAGCATGGCGCAATTCAGCTCCTCATTTTTTAAATAACAAAACCACACAAGCACACATTTCTGCTTTCTGCAGCTCAACTTGCATGGCAAGTTGCCATGCACTCTCTCTTGTCCTGCAACACACACATTGAGCAAAAAGCCCCACGTTAATTATTCACAGGTGCTTGCTCATTCCTAGAATTACTCATTCGTTTCTCCTGGACTCCACCCTCCATTCATAAATGGCACTCAACCACACTCCCGTTGCCACACAAAATACAGTTTATAAGCAATCACTTAATTTATTGAAGGAAAAAAGTTAAACAACTGGCCCTGTGTGAAAAAGTAATTGCCCGCTTAGTTCCCTAATCAAACAGTTAACCTAATTTAAATGCTAAATGTGTTGAACCATTATTGCCAAATAGAGAAAAATTGGAACAGTGGTGAATCTTCCCAGAAGTGGCCAGCCTACCAAAATTCCTCCAAGAGCACAACAACAACTCATCCAGGAAATTACAAAGCAACCCTGATGAACATCTGTGGAACTGCAGGCCTCACTCACCTCAGATTAGGTCAACGTTCATGATAACACCTTTAGAAAGGGACTGGGCAAAAATGGGAATCATGGGAGAGTTGCAAGGCAAAAACCACTGCTAAACAAGAGGAATGTAAAAGCTCATCTCACATTTGCTAAAAAAAAAAAAAAAAAACATTGATGACTCCTAAGCCTTTTGGGATAATGTTCTGTGGACTGATGAGTCAAAAGTGGAACTTTTTGGGAGATATGGGTCCCATTACATGTGGCATAAATCTAACACTGCACTGCACAATAAGAATGTCATACCAGCAGTTAAATGCGGTGGGCCTGGGTGACCTAACCCTTGCCGTAATTGACAGATGAATTCTGCTCTCTAGCAAAAAATCCTGAAGGAGGATGTCCTGTCATCATTCTGTGATCTGAAGCTCAAGAGCAGGTCCACCTCTGAATGGCTCAAGGGAAAAAAATTAAGGTTTTGGAGTAGCCAAGTCCTTACTTGAATTCCATTGTGATGCTGTGGCAGGACCTTAAACAACAGTTTTTGCGTGAATGCCCTCTAATGTTGCTGAATTAAATAAATTCTGCAAAAAAATTTGGAGGGCCCAGATTCCTCCTCAGCAATGTGAAGAAGTTATCTCCAGTTATTGGAAGCATTTGGTTGCAGTTGTTGCTGCTAAAGGTGGCACAAAATGTTATTAAGTTTAGGGGGCAATTACTTTTTCACAGGGGTGATATAGGTGTTGCATGACCCTTTTCCTTCAATTTAAAAACAGTTTTATTTCCTCCAGTATTACATTTTGTAGTAGGATCTGAGAGCATTTAGTGTGACAAATATGCAGAAATAGAGGAAATTAGGAGGGGGCAAATAGATTAAATTACCTCAAAGTCTGTTGAGTGAGTAAAACTGCAAGAGGAATTTGATACCCATATTTCCTCTTTTTGAAGGTTTGATGAATGAGCTGGCTTTGCAAGGCTTAGAGGGACTGCTCTGTACCAGACTTCCAGGCAGTGTTCACCTCAAATCAAATCTCTGCTTTCATGCTGTACCTTATGTGGAAGACCTCTTCAACTTTCTTGGTACAGAAGTGTACTAGTGCGAACTTAATTTGTGTACTTTTGTGCATCCACTATGAAAACTAATGGAGAACATGTTGATATTGCTGTAGGAGACCATATGTGGACAGTCCCAGACTTCAGCCCTGTGGTCCTTTCAAAGCACAGATATCCTTCATGCAGTGAGACAGAGCAGATTGTGATTCTCACACTGACTGGTCACAACATCATGGAGATGGGCATGAATCTGCTTCACAAGGTTCTCAGGGGAAATCAAGCAGGTTTGCAGATACTGATTATACCACAGTTCATGGAGCAGGATTGTCACATGGTGGTCCTGACGTGACCGTTGTATCGTGACAAAACTTGCTCTCATTTGTCATTAGTTCGATTTGAATTTTTGGTCAAAGTATCCTTTTAAGGTAATGACCGTGGCATAAAGACCCCTAAGCATTCCTTACAAAAAAAAGATTAAAGGAAGATAAAGATAGAAGATAAGCCACACTATTGTTAAACAGATGTCTAGAAGTTCCATGACTCACTCAAGTAGCCTATACGTTAATATGCAATAGGATCAATTGTTTACAGTAATTTTACACAACACATTTGGTTGTTGCTCTGTGCACTTATTTGAAACAGACTGTTTTTCTGGGGCTTTTTAATTTCGCCTTGCAAAATTCCAAATGTTCTTTCACCCAGAAGGAGTGGGTGAGGACAGATTTGAGTTGTTGGCTCTGAAATGGCTGCCCACACTGACCTGGCAGCAGGCACGGGAGCTGAGCCCTTTTGAGGTCAGTGAGCGTCAGTGGCACAGCAGCGTGGTAAGCCTGGTATCCTCTCCAGCCCTGATCTGTGCCATTAGAAGGCTGCAGGCATTCAACAATATGCAAAGACTTTTACCACAAGGCTATCCTGGAGATCTGAGTGTGCTAATGTCAACCACTTCTGAAATGGCCTTCAGACAAGCCGCCCTTTTCTTTACCGAGACACAGATGATCCCAGGTGAAGATGCAGCTTAAAAACAATTCAGTGGATGCAGAAAATAATGTTCTTCCAAATAAATACATTATTTTTTTCTTTCTAGATCACAGCAGCCGAATTTTGTTTAAATTCCTGCCACCTCCAAGCATAGGTATACCTCATGAGTCCAGAAGCAAAACAAAACAAAGAAAAAGAAACAGTGAAATGTGAGAGTGCCATGCTTTATAATGGTTCATACATAATACACTCTGACAATGTCTTTCTAAATCCAGGCTCTGCAAGTCAGTCCTTGTTCAGCTACATGACAGAAGGTAAGTAATGTGATTTAAGTCTTCTTCAGAATGAGAATGTTTTCATGGCTGCCTCACTGACTCACACTGCTATGCTCCATAGGATCGCAGCCTCTTCCCACTTTGGCACTGTTCAAGCCTGGTGTCTGGAGTCATTACTTGGGTAAAATTCTCAGCAAGATCCAGAAAAACAACTTCATTTTAGTGGGCTTGCGCATTCTGGTACTCAACTCAAAGATGGCAAACACACTGATGAATGTATCAGAACACCAGGTCATTGGCTTCCTCCTTATTATTCTTATATTTGAATCAAGGAATGAAATAACATATTTACTGAAAACATGATTGGTGTACCCATTTTTGTGTAGGCTTTAACAAATGGAAAACATCTGTGTGAGCCTTCTGAGAGAGACTCGGAATTGAAGTACCTGACATCAGGACCTGTCCTGGCATTGTGCCTACAGAGAGGGAATGCCATTAAGAGGCTCCTGGAGTTGTTGGGCCCTGAGGATCCAGCTCAAGCACGAACTGAAGATCTCCACTTCTGGAGGGCCAGCTATGGCACTGACAGATTGCATAACGGCATCTATGGTAGTAGAACTCTGGCAGTGCAATTTAATTTCAACTTTAGTTTTACAGAAATTGTTTGACTACAATTGTTACGTTAACTATCTAGTAGTGGTTGTTAGCATCTGTTTATTCACATTACTCAGCTTGAGCGCTTGGTAGTCCTATAACACATATGTGTGGATGTTTATAAATGTGTGTCGCATCTGAACCCCTTGTATCTCTAGGTACTGTATATGAATATACGTAACATAACGTCCCTGTGAAGAATTTCAGGAGTTTGCTAGGATTGTCCCAGGAAGATAAATGAATTGGGTTCAGGCATATCTAAAGTAAATGATTAATTGTCAATACATTTATTAATGAACAATATGCAATCAATCATGTGGTGAAATGGTCAAGATGTTTTTAATGCCTCTGCTCACTCTAGTGGTCAGCTGACTATGATGTTTAAAAGGGTGGAAGGCATCATGCTTTTGGCTTTTCCCCAGACACACTGAGACCTTGAAATTATAAGGTTATATAAATATGTTAAAAAAAATGTTATGACACATGATACTGAATATATGTATGTGAGAGATTTCACACCAAAATATTTCTTAAAAGTGTAGAAAAAGCATTAGTTAGATATTTATTTAGGGTCAAACCTTTATGGCTTAAAATCACAGAATTATCACAAAGAACCTTATATAACCCTGATTCCAAAAAAAGTCGGGACACTGTGTAAAACGTAAATAAAAACAGAATGCAATGATTTGCAAATCCT
>JAOTRR010000031.1:12315139-12327668 GCA_028570945.1 Gogo arcuatus
GAGTCCTGACCTTAACCCCATTGAAAGTCTTTGGGATGCTGGAGAAGACTTTACAAAGTGGTTCGACTCTCCCATCGCCAAGACAAGATCTCAGTGAAAAATTAATGCAAATATGGATGGAAAGAAATTTTGTGACGTTGCATAAGGCTGTCGAAACAATGTTTCCGTGATTTAAATAGTGACCGTGAAAATGCACATGTGCGTGTTTAAGCACATAGTCTGCTAGGTTCATTCTTCCTAACATTATCAAGTCGATTTTAAATGAAGTGAATTAGCTAGCTACATTAGTTACCTTGGCTTGAAGAGGGTTGCAATGGAAAAACTGGGTTATGTTCCATGTCAGAAAAGCTCTTCTGTTCAACTATAGGTACAAATGTCAACGACGGACAGTGACTGAATGTCGAGAAGAACACCTAGTGTTATAATGTATGCCTATTTTCTAGAGATCTATTTTCAGTATATAGCATAGGTAAAGTTAGAGAGCAAATTTTAAAAATATATACATTGTTTTGAAATATATTTTTGTTTCTCTAAACTAGTACAGTGTGGTCCAAAGGTCTGAGACCACACTAAAAATCTGGGAATTTTTATTTTATTTTTATTTATAGCTCAAAAAAATAAAGTTTATTTCCTGTAAAAAAGGAAATGTTCAATATCTTGACTATTCACTATTCAAGGCGTTGCACAATTTCTAGGTCACTGTTTAAATTTAAGCAAAATTGACCTTGTTACAACTCCTCTGTACAAAAGGTCAGATTTTCGGTGAGTCTTATCCCTTCTATTGAAGCATGTGTTCAGATGACGATGGATTGATGTACCATGGATCATCAGGTTTTACATATACTTGTGGGGTCCGTGTCAGCTCGAGTGCACTCGGTCATTAAAGCAAAAAGGGTTGAACCAAATACTAAGAAACTGAATTCATGTAAATATTTCTAAGATTCTACTTTTCACTCAAGTTATTGCTGATAATATCATTTGTAATAAAACCCTGTGTGTTAAATTGAATAAGAATGACAAGAAGAAACATTTTCACTAGTGCACTCAGACTATTGGACCCCAACTGTATGTTACAGACAGAAAAAATAAACCTGATTTTATGTCATTTTTACCTTGTGCCAGAATTCAGCCACAGCAACATCTGGCAGGTTTTTCCCAGACCACCACATGTATTTCCTTTATCACAGTAAACCAGCATACTGCTATTCTCTCACATCCCTAGCATAAACATGACATGATGAGTGTTGGGTGGTGGGAGAGTGATCTTCTTACCCCGTCGATAAGGTCTAGGTCTGAGCGCAGCTGGCTCTGGATGGAGTGGAGTTTTGGCAGTGGGAGCTGGTCCAGGTCTCCATAGCTGCGCAGCAGTGGTGTGCTGGGTGAACGACATAGCGTGTCAAAGTCTCCTTGCAGCTCTTTTAGCTTGAGCTCGGAGTCCTTGCGCTTCTGCTCGGCCAGTTGCCGCTCTGCCTCGGCTACCTTCGCCTGCTCTTTCGCCTCTTTCGCATCTTTCTGCCATGCTTCACATGCCTTTGCCGAAACCGCCAAAAAGGATAAAGATTAATAACATTCTCACAGACGTATTCATACTTTCTGGACTTCAAATAGTCAGAAATCTGTATTTTTTCTCCCAGTACCTCTGTGCAGGCTGACAAAAATATTTCAGCATCCACACTGCCTGACTAGCTTTGTTTGGGAAGGCATATTTACGTACTTGTATAGTGGAATGTGGGCACTTTGCGGTGATCTATTTATTCAGGCTTGGGTGATGTGTTTAAAAAGGAATCTAAAGTTCGTACAAACAAGCAAATGTTTAGTAAGTTCTGCTTGAAATATCAACCCCTTGTCTCTGACCTGTTTGACCTGATGCCAGGCATCCTCCCACTGCTTGATTTTCTTCTTGGCCTCGTCCAGATCACGGAGGAGTCGGGCCAGATCTGCACTGCTGGAGCTGACCATACTTGAGCTGAACACTGGAGATGGACTTGGGGAAAGGCTGCCACTCATAAAGTCCCATATGCCTCCAGCTCCACCATTCAACCCTATCACACAAAGCAGAACAAAACAAAACAAAAAAAAAACCCATTAGCTGAAGAATGAATAACAGCTTAGAGACTTATATAATAGCTTTTATTTGCTATATCAGATTTTCAGTGGGTAAGAAAATATACATGCACTTTGGTAGTATTTGGTGGAACTGCCTTTTAATTACTTGAACTTCAATCAGCTGCTTGGGGTCGCCTTCCACAAGTTTCTCACAATACTTTGCCAGAATTTTTGCCCATTCCTCCTGACAGAACTGGTGCAACTCAGTCAGGTTTGTGGGCCTTCTTGCTCAGACACGCTTTTTCAGTTCAGTCCACAAATATTCTATGGGATTCAGGTCACAGCTTTGTGTTGGCCACTCCAAACCTTTCCCCTCATTGTTTTAAGCCATTTTGTTATAACATTTGATGCTTAGGATCACTCTCATGCTAATCCTCCTTCCTAAATGATACCATCTATTTTCTGAAGAGCAGCAGCAAAACAGCTGCACAACATGATGCTGCCACCCCTCATGCTTCAAAATTTGGGATGGTGTTGTTCAGGTTAAAAGTCTCACCCTGAACAGTTAAATGTTTGTTTCATCTGACCAGAGAACACTCTTCCAAAAGCCTGGTCATCACCTGCAAACTTCAGTCTGGCTTTTTTTTTTTTTTTATACTGGTCTTGGAATAGAGGCTTCATCCTTGTGTGACAGTCTTTCAGGCCATGAAAAAATGCAGAACTCTCTTCATGGTGAATGTACATATTTGCTACATGATGCCACTAACTCCTTCAATAGTTCCTTTGTTGTTGTCGTCTTGAGGTTCAGTTGAACCTTTTGGGCCAAAGTTCATTTATCCATGGAAGTTAATTTGTGCCTCTTTCCTGAATGATGCAGTGACTGTGTGGTCCAAATATTTTTATATTTTCATACAACGGTTTGTACAGATGCTTGTGGTACCTTCAGTTGTTTGAAAACTGCTCCTAAGGAGGAGCCGGACTTGTGGAGGTTCACAATTTATTTTCTGAGGTCTTGGCTGAGTTGTTTGGATTTTCCCATGTTATCAAGGGCAAAAAGACACTGTCTGTAAAGGAAGCCTCTTATTACAGCCACAGGTACACTCCCAGTTAACTCCTCATTATGACAACTGGGCAGTCAGAATCTCCTGAATGTCAATACATCAATTTCTGGAATCTTTCAGACTGTTTAAAGAGACAAGTTGGTGTATGTAAACTTCAGACCTGCTGGAATTCTGTTATAGTGAATTAAAGCAGAAATAGATCCATTTCTAATTGATTGCTTTAAAATTACCTCTGATGTTAAGAAAGTAGATGCCTTAGCTGACTTGCCAATAGTAAAGTATGAAATGTGTAGAGTTGTGAAAAACTGAGATTAAATATCTCTAGCCTAGGTGTATGTAAACTTTTGGCCTCAATTGTACATATTGTTTTTGCACACTTTGCATGAGTTACGTTTTCTTTACCTAAAGAGTTTTGAGTAGATGTAGGTGTCCCTAGGAGGCTGTGCTCGGTTTTGATTGGCAAGCCCTGTGTCTGACTCTGCTGAGAAGCCATTCCACTGAGCAATGACTGGGACAATGACTGAGACAGAGAGCTGAGGGGGGAGGCGGACAGAGAGGAGGAGGAATGCAGAGATGAACACCGTGCCAGAGAGCCAGGAATGTTGACAGGATCGGAGCCTCCTAATACCCTTTGACCTACAGAGGAGAGAAGACATAGTTTCAATAAGATAGAAAAATCATGTTAGATAGTTTGACACAACCAGCATTTACTGCATTTTCTTACTTGTTATCCCGAAGCCATTATTGTCTTGGTCCTCTAGGTCTTTATCAAGGGAGGCAACACTTATGTCATTGAAGTTTAGGTCAAGTGCAGATCCTAAGAAAATATATGCAAAAAAGGAATTAATTCAGTTGTACTGTTCAGACTACCACATAAAGCATGAAGAAAAACCTGAGCAGCCTTTCCAAATATCAGTTTCACTGCTTCGCTCTCCTCCTGACAAAAGTACCTTCTATAAATGATTCGTTGCTTAATGAAACCATTGGATGGGAAATTTAAATGACCTCACATGTATATTCTTGTAACAAAATAGAAAGGCAGCTCTCTACCCACCCAATCCACTGTGCACTATAACTAACATACACACAGACCTGCACCCTAAATGTCACCCAAAACCACTTCTCCACCACCTTCATCTCACACTGTACATCTGTACACTGTACATACACACAGGCATTGGCTGAATATCAAATACTTTTACATACAGAGGTAGGAGACGTGAGAAAGTTCATATCACTTAAATATGTTTACCACATACCTATTACTGACTCAACAGTATTGCTTCCTGGATAAAAAGGGGTAGCTTTTGCATTCATAGTTGATAATGTAGTGGGGGAGGAGCTGTCTGAGCCAATGCTTGAGGCTAAGCTGGATGTGATGCTTGATGTTATGCTGGATGCCAGTGGGTTCACCACCGAAAATATGCTGCTGTGGCTCTGTAGACAGAAACATGCTGTCAAGACAACATATTGTGAAAGAAAATGCAAGCATCAGCACGTATCTAGCTTAGGTTGATATCATTCATAATGCTAGCAAAACAACAGCTACAGTTGAGCTGAGAAGCCACTCTGCTCAAATCTGTATGATGTGCAGGTCTTTACCTGCTTATCTTGGTCAATTATCTTCTGATTATTTTCTCCACACTGTCCTTTCTGGTTCTTTGCCTGAAATTAGAAAAATCACATTCAGATCACATTAGAGCATGCTATTAAAGCCAACATTCTATGCCTTATTGTTGTTAAACTCAGATAATTAGCTAGAGTACCATATTGTATGTGAGAATGCATTTATATGATCAGTGTATTAGTGGAACAAAATGCAAACGCAGAACCCCAAAACTTTCACAACGTGTCAAATAATTCCATTTTTGGCATCAAATAAAACATAAAAACTGAATAAGTAATAAATAATTAAAGGGGAAAAAAGAACCAAACAGAACAGAATGCCTGGCAGTGTGGCCACGTCTGCAGTTCTGGAGGAAAGGCCCTTTCAGAGAGCGGAAAGAGAAGCGAGTCGTGGAATACCTGGTCCTCCCGTTCAAAGCCCGGAGCTTTGGGATAGTTAGATGTTGGAGACGAAACACTGGACGTGGTGGACTCTGAACATAAGCTACCATTAGTAAAGCATTTGGGCCTGCCGATGGGTCCAATTGGGGACAATGAACTGGTGCTTCCTGAGCTTGACGTTACAGTTGGACTATTTGAGCATGACACCTGAAGGAGAGAAGCACAGAGGAGCTTAATGGAGGCTTTTCACAGGTGGCCAGATAGCCTGAGTCTGCAGCCTTTGGTTCATTTACTTCACTTGCCAGTTCTAAGGGAGCATTAGTAGTGGTTTGGGCTCCTGACCTGGTCAAATGGATATAATTTGTCATCGTGAGCCTAATTCAAATTTAAATGCTTTCATCTGAATCTGAAAGTGTGCAACTCTTCCTACAGACTGCAACAAAGTGAAAAAAATGCAAATAAACTCAACTGAAACATAACAGAACAAAATACTACTCAAACAACAAGAAGAGAGTTTTTCCAGTGATTTGGTGTAATCAGTAAGCTGCCTACTACATTATTAAATAGTGTGTATTGACTGTTGAGTGTTTAAATGTGTCCTCTTTCCCTCAGCACTCCAGTAGTTGTGTGGCAGGTGTGTGCAAACAGGCAAACACATACGCTTGCCATCTGCCCGTTGTTGCTCATGCTGCTGGTGATGGAATTTGTGTTGCTGCTCCAGTCACTGCTGGGACACTCGGGATATTGTTGGGAGCCCAGCTTAGCCTGAGAGCCTGACTGCATTGCTGTGAGCAGATTGCTCATGGTCTCCTCGGTAGAAGGAATTCCTAAGAAATATACAAACTCTTCAGAAGATTTTAACTCCCGCAAATTCCCAACTAAGCACAGATATGCCTTTTAACTTACTTTCAACATGTGCAAAAGCACAGAATGGCCCCCTCGGACAGTACCCAGTCTGCTTCATGTCATTGCATTTTGTGGACTTGTATATCTGCAGAAACAGATGTGGACCTTTATTATATGACATCCAACAACAACAGGTAAGTTCAAAGGTTAAAGGTAAGTTCAAGATGTTTATTTTTGCTATATCAGTACATAAAAGGGATAGATGCAAACAGAGTACCACAGGTTTAAAGTACAGCTGCTGTTGAGTTTTCATCAATCTCTTGGCTTAGAGGTAGTTTACACAGTAAGAGATGTCATATTTTAAAAGCAGAAGATGCTGGAAGTTCAAATCCATTCCACATTCATATCTTTACCTATATATGTAGTCTGTAAAATGTTTAATTTATCTTCAATTTGTTTACCAATATAATATCACTGTATCATAATATCTTAATCTATCATAATATTTTGCTCTGGACTGTTTTAATTCCACTTCCAACAGCTGCCAAAGGAATTATGAACAATCCCTCCCGCAGACACTCGACCAAATCCCACCCATTTTCACAGCTATTATTTTTTTGTTACTATCTGCATACTTATTTGATTCCATTTCCAAAAGTACTTGAAACCTCTGACACCCGGACCATGATAAACCTGAATGATGAAGATGAACGAATGAACACGGTAAACAAGTCGCAGAGTACTCTGTGAGCAGCCTTTTCAAATATCAACTTGTTTCACAAATCTTGCTTACTTGCACAATGGGTGAAGACCTTTTATCCGAAACATTGCACATTACAAACGCTAGCCACCTAGCAAACCTGAAGGGGTTTCTGATCAAAGGTTTTACATATTATAAACCCTTATTGCATATTTTGGCTTGAAATCAGCTATTGGTACTTGTGTACACCTTTTACTGATGGTTTACACCAGAGAAATTTTAAACCTGATCACTGTCACAATGTCCAAAAGTTTACTCACAGTACCTCAGCTTTAACCAAAACTATAGTTTCTGTGTTTTGCCTTTGGACACTATTGCCTTAAGCATTGATCAACTGAACTGATCAACTGAATCTGGAGTAATAAGTCACTGGACACTCAATCACGGTCACATAGTAAACAATCAAACATAATACAACATTATAGCATGAACTGAGCCCATTCCTTGGTAGCAGAAAATGCAATTCTGGAAATGTAGTCAGTTATTCATTGTAGTTCCATCACATAAGCACATGACTAACAAATATTAATTTCTGTTTTAAAATTACTTGTGGTCTTGTTTGTGAACACATACAGTCATGTCCTTAAATTTCTGGACATTTAACTATTACGCATATGAAAGTACAGAGTTTCAGCTTTGATTTGAGGGTATTTACATCCAAATTTAGTCAATGGTGTAGGAACTACAACACTTTATTTGTCTTTTTGTATTGTAGTTTACATTATTTAATTTCAACTCCAATATACTGTAATAGACAGTTAAAATAACTAACTTACAATACTATAACTGTCAATGTCCAAATATTTATGGACCTGACTGAACATAAGTACAGCTACATTTTGCTACATTATCACCTAAAGCCTAGTGCACACTACGGAATTTTAGCCCCCAGTTATCCGAGATATTAGGCTGATGTGTTAATTGGATAGCTGGTTATTTGCTTGTTAAATCGCTGTACAGCCAGATGGAGAGGAGACACCGCATAGATTTTTAATGCACCCAAGTATAAATAATGAGTAGTATAAAAATGTATTACAGCTTGTCTCCTTTTTAATTTACAGTACTAGCTACAGATCATGATTACTCCAGTCACATCACATCTGCTAATTCTCATTCCTTTCGCTATTTAAAAACATTTGGAGAAGACAGGACTTTTACCACATGTAAACCAATATATTTATATAGAATAAAAATACCAGTGAGAGTCTGCGTAAGGAGGAAAGAAGTCACTTTAGTTTCTGTGATTGCAATAAACCTGACATAAACACATGGCTATTTCTGATGATGCTGGTAGACCTGACATTACCGCTAGCAACTCAAACTGCAGAGGAAAAGACCTGAACTCTTTTAACTAAAGAAAAAAAAAAAACATGTTGGTCTTTCTTTGGCAGTGAATGATGTTTATTAGAGTTAACAGTAAGAAGTTAATTACGAAAATAAGTTGACAGGAGCTTTAATTCACTGACCTCGGGGTGAAACTGCTGCTCAGTGCGGGAGTGGCAATACTGACAGCTGTCTCCACTCTCACACTTTGACGGCTCTCCCCATTCATCACCATGCTTTACACTTGGGCACGGAGTTGACCTGTCAGAAACCACAGGAGGTGCGTGCATATTCACACACATTTAATCCAATCTTTTCCTTTTCAAGCACCTTATTATATACACAGCGGCACATCCGCTCTACCTGTATTTGAACTTGCGGGGATTCCGTCTTCTATCTCGACTATTATGGTAATGGGGACAGGCGTAGCCTTGTCTGCATAGACGAGGGGGCTTGGTGCATTGCTCTGTTTTATAGTTGGCCAAAACAAAATTGGTGTCTGCAAAAATAAGGTAAACATAATAGCTCTGAATACGACCAAGTGCATTGCTTTGTCTTCATGATTCTCAGTTCACACACCAAGTTTATGTCTGTAGTGTTTAATGAGCCTCACCCTGCCATCGAGGATCTTCAATAAGAGTCTTCTCAATCATGGCCTGGCTGGCCAGAACTCCCGGCTGCAGATCCGGGATTCCCTCTCCAGAACCTAACTGGCCATTCTGCAAAGCTTCTTGTGCTTGTATCTCTCTGTGAAAGAGAGTTGTACAAATCAGAAAACAGCTCCAAAACTTGCATTCAGAGAGAATGAATCTTGAGCTGTGGAGGTGAAAACCTCAAACAAAGATGCAGCAGTGACTCCCAATTTCCACATACCAGTTGCTAGGCAACTGCAAGACAGCATATCTAAAACTTCATTTTTCTGTTATTCAACTGGTGAATCACATTCTCTGTTGTATTTGCATGCACGATTGCAACAATTTGTTCATTATTTACATAATTTCTAACAATGTTAACTGTCTATTTCTTTACTGCCTATTCTCTATTATATATCAATCAACAGTAAAACTTTTTGTCTCACCTGGAGGGATTCACAAAAAAAAAAAGTTGTAAATGTCATAGCAAAACATTCTGCCTGGAGAGCATTGATATTGCATTAGGGAAGCTGCTACAGAAATCCCCTGCTTCAGCAGAAACAGGATTTTCAATTCCGACAAGTGAAAGCAAACACAAATTTGTTCCTGGTTCTGCCAATGAACAAGTCTGTTATTTCTCTCCCAGACTGAGTTCACAAAGTTATTTTGGAGTCCTCAAAAACAATAAAAATGCTTCAGGTATTGACATCATATCCTGAGGTAGCCTGCTATCACATACATGTTGCTTTGTATGTAAACAAAATTGTGTTTGTCATGTTTCCATCAAGACTTTCACGTACATTGCAAACCTGCCTGCCTTTTATTCCCCTTGCCAGCTGGTGCAGGTGACAAAAATAGAACAGAGAGAATATACAGACCACTGATCTACAGTGCCCTGAATATTCTGAATTTCTGGGGCTACAGTTCTTCTGTCTCAGGGAATCTCCAGATTAGACAACACATTACTTCTTATAATTAAAGATTACCATCTTTTCCTTAATCCAGCTGCACCACTGTGCCAATGCTGTGCCCAAAACTTCATTCCTCCCTCACACAACCCCTGCTTCAATGGTGTGTTAGTCTTGAAATAATCGTTTTCAAAATTATGCTTAGCAGGCTAGCCCAGAGAGCACTGCTATCGATATTACAAAGTCCCTCTTATCCTCTCAAAGGCAAAGGCACTCTTATCCTGAGTCTGCTGCGTTATATAAGCTGTGTACTGCTGAAATTGGTGCCGAGACCCACAAGCTGCTTGGTGGATGTACCACTGGACCACTGGCGTGGAGCAGAGCCCCAGTCTGAAGGAGCAGCAACATCATTCTCTCCTTGGCCTACAACAGCTATAATAAGAGATCGAGCCATCATAAAGAGCCTTCTTCTTGATACCCCAGGATGATGCAGAGGTGAACTTAGTTATGTTTATGTTTGAGGGCCCAATTTTGGGATCTGGCTAGCTGAAAAATAAGTGGGGGCTCCGCATCCAGGTTCATCTAACTGAAGAGGCCCAGCTGGCTGCCCACAGTCTACCACCGAAGAGCCAGCTGGAATATCTGGCAGTCACACTTTAGTGAAAAGAGGAAATCAAATGGCATTTGAGGTAGGGGACCACCTATTCACCTTCACCCTGAGGTTCCTTGACTCCTGCAGACACTGTCCGAGTCCTGACCCAAAAGCAGCCAGAGGCGGTCATTGAGTGGGTGGTGCTAGAACAGTTTATCACCCGACTCCCAGTCAGTACCTTGGAGTGCTACAAACCCAACATTCTTACTGAAGCCATCCAACTGGCCAAGGGAACCTGCTGGCTGTTCTGCCCACCTCAAGAACTCCACCAACCCAGTTCCCTAACAAAAGAATCTGTTACAGCCTGCAGCAGTCTACTTACTGGCACTGCGGATATGTAGGTGGGACACCACTCATTAAGCATCATTAGGGGATGTGACTACGATATAGGGGATGTGACCCAGCTTGTTATGGCACCTAGCATTGCGTGTTGGCTGAACAAATCCATCCATATCCCATACTAACTTGCTTTTGTCTTCCCTCCCTTCTCTTCCCCAGGGTGCCAGGTGCCACAGCCTATCCCCAGAGAACTGTAATAGGGACCAAGTTGGGAAACTGGAAAGGTGTTGGAAAACATATTGTATGTACGTTTATGTGCACACATGCCCATTAGTGCCACTTGAAATTGAACATATAGGCTAAAAAGCATAAAAAGCTTGAGTTTAGGATTGGACTGGCTGGGGTTTGTTCAGCTGACAGCAGACTTAGCACTGGGTGGATTCCGGCAAGTAAGGCAGTGTGTGGTTTGTATGGCAAATGTTAATTCCAAAAGGCCACTGTGAAATGCTTTTCCACATGGTTCATTATAACCCCATAGCTGAGCATCTAGAGGTCAATGACCAATTTCTATTGCCTGGGCATTTTCAATGATGTACGTTAGTGGTGTGCACTTTGCTGCAAATATCAGCTGATGAGTCCTCTGGGCACCCCAAATGTGCCATTGTGCCCTCTTCCCCTTTGAAAGAATTGGTATGAATCTCACTGGACAATTAGTCTGGTAAACACTGGGATTATGGTTCAAATTATGCAACCTTGTATCCCGAAGTAGTTCCTCCCTAAAAAATGTGGCCCAAGGCACTGTTTCACATAATCTCCCATGTTGGGATTCCAAAAGATATCCTAACTGATCATGTACACTACAGTCCTTCTGTGCTTGTGCCAAAGCCACATGGGGTGATCTGTTTCTGTGTGGACGTCTGCGAGCTCATAGAACAGCTGGGTGCAGCTTGTTATCATCTGACCCTGAATTTAACCAAAGGCTACTGGCAGATTCCCTTGTCACCAAAGTCCAAAAAATGTCTCTTTCTCCACATCATTTGGTTTAAAAGAAAATTTTCACTCTCAGGTTCGGGCTGTTGAGGGCACCAGCTACGTTTCAGTGACTAATAACTAGACTCTCGACTCTATGGCCTTACTGTGCAAATGCTGCAGCTTATTAAGAGGACAAACCTATAATAACTATTGGCAATGGCATATGCAGCATGGATGGCAATTCTAAAGTCCTTGAAACAAGCCGGCCTCATGGCAAAACTGGTAAAGTGTATGATTGGAAGGGTGAAGGTACAGTATCAGGGCTTCCACCTGGGTCATGGGCAGGTGCGTCCCTCAGAACAATAATGCTGTGACTGCAGCCTGTCTGTGACCCATAATTAAAAGGTGGCAGTTCCTGAGACTCACCAGTGGGACAAAGGTGTGCTCTTGTGCACTCTTACCATGATTCTGCTGTTTTCTCTAAGCAGCATACTGTTAAGATTGTTTTGGGCAGCAATGTACAGACCAAAAGAATATAATAATTTGTTGGAGGTGGATTTTTTAAAAATTATTTCTGGATATTTCTATGTACATTTCCCAAATTGAAAAGCGTGTTTTGTTTTCAGTTCTCATATTGAGTGTAAAAGTATAAAACATGCCTACAACCAACCAACAACACTTATCAATATACCTCCAGACAGACAGAGGAGTAACTGCACTTACCTGATGTCATAAACTGGAGGCCGTAGGTCATGAGGCCCATGAGCAAAGGCGCAATGGAGACCATTTTTTACACAGTGCCCCCGGGCATCTGTTTCATGGATGCAGGTGCCAGTCTTATAATAGCGCAAGTGGTACTTGCGCTCTGTATCACCAGTGGTCCGGTGCAAGTAAGGGCAGCTGAAAACAGGAGATATCATTAGAACCATAATTCTTTTTACCACATTTTCTCCCAATTTTGCCAGTCATTGCCCATTCCCAGCTACAGTGACCTCCACAATTATTGGCACCCCTTGTAAAGATTAGTAAAAAGGGTTAGAAAA
>JAOTRR010000031.1:12367199-12387975 GCA_028570945.1 Gogo arcuatus
TATATTATATGCGGTTCAGTTAGCTTTGCACAGAAATAGCTGGTAGAAATGTCCTCCAAAGGGCTACTTTTTACTTTTATACTTTGAGTACATTTCAGAGGCTGTACTTTTGTACTTTTACTTGAGTAAAGAAAGTGAATCAGTACTTCTACTTTTACGAGAGTCTTTTTTTATGCAAGTATCTGTACTTCTACTTGCGTAAAGAACGTGTGTACTTTTGCAACCTCTGCGCATTTTGTATTTAGAAAATTTCATGAGTAGCCCTGGGCTCCAGGATGAGATGATATGACACAGGTACATTTTTGATGTCACATTTTGTATACTAATAAAGATAATTTGCCCATTTATACATTTATGAAACAGCCACAGCTTAGTCCAAGCCTCCAGGCTCGTTTATGATCAGCAGGGAACTGCATCCATGGCAACAACTCCATTCCGCTTTATTATCATATTATTTCCAGATGTGCAGGCAGTGGTGTTTAGCAGCAGCACGATCAGAACTGTACAAATCGATGTGTTGCTAAGGCTGAAGCCCTTGTGCAGGCGTGTGCAGCTTACATTATTTACAGTTCAATCTAGACAGAAATCCTGACAGACACATCTGAAGTGATTTTTTTTTGACTCAGCCCATTTCATAAATTATTGAGCCGGGACTCCCTTTTGGTCAGGATTTCATTTTGTTCAAGTAATTACAAATGTGGATAGGCAGTACAGTACAAACATGACCAAAAAAAAAAGAAAAAAGAAATGTCCCCAAACATTCTCTACTGTTTGATTGTTCTCGGGACTATTGTGTATTTATTCAGCTAAACAACATGACATTTCTTCTTTCTGATCTCACTACAAATTCTCACATACCAACAACCACCCAGGCTCTTTTGTGCCCTATCAGGCAACATTGTTTTTTTTTTTGTGCGCGTGTGTTGCAAAAAAACAAAAAAAACAGCAGCGCTCGGAACAGTAGGCGCTCGGAAGTCAAGACAATGTTCAGAATGCATGGAATGTTCTTTGAGTTCAGGTTTTGTAGGGTGGTTTTGTAGCTGCCACAGTCACTTGGGAGAGAGAACTACCATCCCGGGGTGGAGTGGGACAACTCTGATGTATATCTCTGCACCACAAAAAAAAAGACATTTTATCAAGTAAAAATATCCTGAATACAGTCAAGTTTATCTCCTGTCTCCTATTATAAGATTACAAACCAGATATATTAAAAAAATTATTAAACCTATTTCTAGACATTTGGTTTTACTCATTTAAAGTTTGAAATGCCAATAGAACAAGACTATTTCGAACTTGAAAGTTGTACAAAAAATGTCTAAAAATAGGTTTAATAATTATCTTTGATTTATTGTAATCTTATAAAAGAAAACACTAAATACAATTGCTTACATTCAAAATATTTCCACTTGATAAGCAGTTTTTTTGTAGTATGTTGGACAGCTAACATTTTTGCAGCATTAACCATTTAACAATAAATAGTGAGTTTTTTTGTGTGTGTTTTTGTAATTGTTTTGTTTTTAAACGGAATTATTACGAATGGAGAAAATAAAAGGCACTTAAAATGAAATTGAAAAAAAAAATCTGTGTTTGGTGCATGTTCACAAACTATCTTAAAATATGCTGTCCCTAGGTCAGGGACTATGAGTACCATCAAGAACATTTTGTGGAAACCAGTCATTTTTAGATTACTGGCATTAATTAAAGAATATCACACAACCCCATAAATTAAGACAAATAAAACTAATCATTCAATTATAACAAAAGAAATGGCGGCATATAAACGGATGACGGGCCAATCTGTCTTTGCAAAGCCGTAAACAAATGCCTCAGCTGATGGAAGATTTAGTACTTGCTTATTATTATTATTATTATTATTATTATTAAAATAACTTCCACTTCAGCCTTTCAGCCTTTACCCTGATTACTCATTTCATGCTCCCAGCTGTCTGTGCTCTTTACCTTTTATGGCATTGGGCGTCACTATATGCAAATGAGCCGTGTCAGAAATACTGTTTGCAGGTGATCAACATACACACGAGCTTGAGGAAAATCAGCGTTTCAGATCTTTTGTAAATCTGGTGGAAAATTTTTACTTCAGTTTGGCTACCGCAAACATTTACACACAACTTTACTAAAAGATTGATAAACGAGGCTAATTGTGTTTAGTTGCATTTTTTTCTAACTGATTGAGCACAGGCATCCATAGTTTTCATTTGATGCATATAATAATAACAACATGCTTTAATATTGTGTCATATTGTGACCAATACTGAGAGAAATGGTGCCAAAATGCAGAGTTATATTCATGTTAGTTTATTATATTTGACTCCATAGTGACTACATAAATCTCTGAGAAACAATACTGTAATTCTGAAATGATGTCTATTCCTGTAAAATCTCTGACATACAGTATATACACATATATTTCATATATACATTTATACCGGTGTAAACACACTAGCAATGACCATAGCTTTACAATTACTGTTTAATCGTTTAAAGGTTAGATAACTAGACATAAATATATTCTTTCCTCTGCTTACATAAATGGATTTTAAATGATACAATTTTCTGTCAATACACATACAGTACTTAGTTTTTCAAAAAAATATACATAAATCTATTCATTTTGTAGTAAAAATTCATTGGCTCAAGACCAAGGAGATGAGAACAGAAGTATATATAAGCTTATGGTAAAACTTCATGCAAGCAGGAACGCCATTTCCTGCCTGTTTAACTTTAACAGTGTCCTGGCGCTAGAAGTGCTTGTCTGTTAGATTGAGTTTTTTTTATACGTATAATTTTTTAATTTCATACACAGGTCTTCAGTGAAGAAAGAGCTCTGTATGAAGAGTAAGAAGCCTGTATACTCTGGTTAATGATCACGTACAAGCAGGTAAGTCTAGTCAAGAAATGTACAGCGTACATTTTGTTATGTTATGTAATTCTTTTTTTTTTCCTTGACTTTGCCTTTACTGCCTCTGTTTAGGCCAATGGCATTAAACTAACCAATATTTACTCTTAAAATATTTCACTATAATCAATGAGACTTTGGTCAGAGTTAAATAATTATTAACTGAAGTCGAATACTGGGTTTCCTGCAGCATCGCATTTGCAGTGGGATTTTATTACTAGTACTATAACGCATTAAAAAGGACAATCAATGCAAATAATCACTTGAGAGACACTGGCCAACATTTATCACTGTAGCTCTCAGTGTATCAAAATACCCGTTTCTTTTCAGATTCACAAAATGAAAGGAAATAGCTTGAAGGAGTTTTTTTTACTCCACCTTAGATGACTTGAGAAAAAACAAAATGAAGTAACCAACAGGACATAGCTACTTGTTCCTGATATTCAGGCTACACCTATATTATTCCATCACTGGTTTTGATTTAACAAAGAAACACTTCGGATTCAGCTGCAGAAAGTAATACGTCTAAACTCAGGAGGAAGTGAGGAGCAGCGCTTGCATTAATCTAAGGTATTTATTATAAACTGTGTTTTCTAGTATCGTAACATTACAAATTGGTTATCTTTAATGAAGAGAGGCACAATAACGCTCCAAAACCCAAGCATTGTGGGTAACTTTAGAAGCCTCAATCAAGATATAGCTTTCAGCTAAATGCCTTCAAGTTGGTCACAAAGCATAGAAGAAAAGCCTGTGTAATATCCTGTAACAGACTGCTATCAGGTTTAAGTTCAAGTTTCCCTTCCAGAGCGTGGGCTAGTTCTATTGATTGGTTTTCTTCTCCAGTCTTGGCCATGAGACGCAATAAAGACGACCTGGTTAAAAAGTTAAACATCATGAGAGATTCCACAGTTTCACAGTTTTCCAGAGGTCTGTTTTGTGCAGCAAGTGCCAGTAAAGAGCAGTAAAGCTCCGATCACCAGATCCTCATGTGATCACCTGCTGTATGACAGAGTGTTCATGAGGACATGACTGCTTTCCACAAGGCAGCCTCTTCAACAGTCGCTGCAGCTTGTGGGCAAAGTTTTTGTTCATCTTCCTGTACATGAGTGGCATGGCGAAGCTGCTGGAGAAGGCAAGCAGCTGCGAAAAGCCTCTCAGAAAGGCGTAAGGGCCAGCACTTTGCATCCAGGGCACATCGACCACCGTCAGGAGCAGCAGTGTGGTGTAGTAAGGTGTCCACAGGACAAACTGCACACCCACACAGGCCAGGAGCAGCCTGTGGATAGAAGGATCCATCCTTCCCGAGTCGTGGTCCAGGGGCGTGGCCTCCTTGCGGATGCGCAGGATGAGGCAGAGGGCGTAGAGAACAGCGGCGGCCGGCACGGCGTACCCAATGAGTGTCATGATGGCGTCTGCGGCTTCTTTGTTCTGCATCTTGGAGCACTCGAGGATCTTAGCTGACACGTGGTTGCACACGTAAAAGAGTAGCGAGGAGAAGCTAGTCAGGACGGCGCCGCCCCAGATAAAGCCGCACACGTGTTTGGTGTTGTAAACACTAGACATGTAGGTGCGTGGCAGCGCCCGCTCAATGTAGTAGTCGAGGCTGAGCAATGCTGTTGAGTACATGATAACCAGGGAAGAGATGTTGAACAGGATGAGAAGGGTGATGTACACCTCATCATTATGCTCCCATGCAGGCCAGTGCGTGAAATCCGGGCCCAGGAGCTCGACTGGAGCTACCAGGTTCAACACGAGCCCAGCGATAGCCATGTTCACAAAGTAGACATCCGGCATTGTCATGGACATCTTGTTGGAGAGGTTCACTGCTACCAACAGGGCATTGTAGCACAGCCCCACAGGGAAGCACACAATGAGGTAAAAGAAGGAGAAGATGGACAGAGCGAGGCCCAAGTCCCAGCAAACAGCCAGGTCTGTGTTGCCTTCTGTCTCATTATAAACCATGCAGCTCCACATCGCGAGGACACCTCTGCGTTCCACTCCGGAGCACTGGATCGACTGCAGGAGAAATCACAAACAATGGTGATCAACTTTTAAGAAACAAGAAGTGAAAGTGCACATGTGAACAGTGTAGACATGGTGTGGCCATTTTGTCAAATCCGTTTCAAACTCAACACAATGTGGTTCACCAGAGAGTGAACTTTGCACTTTCAGCAGTGAGCCATTCAGTATGCAGAAGAAACATGTAACATATAACGAGATATGTTTGCTTCCATGAAAATGACATTGGCAACAGTGTTCACATCTCTTGGCTGTCACCTTTAATTGTGTTGTTCTAGATCTCCTGGCTAAAGAATGGCATGCTTCTGGCTTGTACACTCTCTCTCTCTCTCTCTCTCTCTCTGCATAACCAGGCAGAAGGCTAGGGGGATTTATGGGGTGAAATATGATGCATCACAGTGGGAGTCGTGAGTAGGTCTGAGAGGTTAGTGTTCATGAAAAGGTCATAGAGCTGGCCTGGCCACATACTTACTAAGCAACTGCTTCACCTCTGATACAACCTGCAAGCTTGTAGCCTGTTCATTATATCATTATATCTATCATGGAGGTAGCTCAATGCTAAAGGCTTCTGATGAGAAGGTTGAGAGTTCAAATCTCAGCACTACCAAACTACCACTGGTCCTCAACGCTCAACCGCTCAGCTTCACTGCTTTGAATATAACAGCGTCTTTTAGCCAAATGATTAAGTTCATGTCCATGTGTCCTTGAATATTTTTTGCATATCAGTATTTGCTTGATTTGTAACGCATCCAAGTTGTTTATATTAAAATGAAACAATGCATTACCCAAAAATCTGTCCTGAAAGTGTATATCCACTAGGGCTGGGCAATATCTTAAAATAATTATGACAATATTTCCTTATTAATATATCACGATAATCTTTAATATCACCCACAGAATCCACGGCTCTCGGACCCAGCTTTGCTGTCAAGTGACATCACTCAACCCTCAATTAGGGCACCATTTGCCAGCGCTAAAAATATGAACAAGAAAGTCCACAGTGGTCACAATGCACACTCGCAGTGAAGTATTATACTCTCCTAATTGTACGAACTCTCTGAATAGCTAAGCTGTACAGATAACGCTGTCGTGAGAAAAAGAGTTCTCCGCTGCAGCGAGATGGCTCCCTGATCGCAATCCAGTCCTCTAAACATCCGTGGTCAATACCAGTAATAGGAAATATATTACAGGTTAATATAAATCTGTCCTATTAAGTGGCTGCAAGATGGTCAGAACGCAGCAGATTTTATAAAGCACTACACCCAGGGTTTTATTGTTTTTGTGATTACAGTGGGCGTGTCATGTTGGTCATGTTGCTATGGTTACAATGTGCTGTGGGCTGAGCTGTCTTTTTTTTATTTCACATCAACACAAATCGTGCTCCAGGCAGCGCTTTTCCATGCAAAAATGCTAAGATCTCTATTCACTCTTTTCCCCCCCTGCACCGTGGGCAATTATCGTCTGTCAGCATCGGGTCACTTCTCAATCATCTACGATATCGATTACATCGCCCTCCCTCCCAGGCCTAATGTTCATCCTTGATTTCTATTAGTCCCTTTCTGCAGATTTGAAAAATGAGCTTTAGGGGGTGGGTCCCATATACCATAAAAAATAACAACACAAATAACTTAAAAGTAATTGTGACTGTTAAAGTAAAGACCATCTCCCCCAAATCCTGAGAAATGTGGTGAGTATTTGAAAGAAAAGTGAATGGTACAAATGCTCAGGCCAGTGGTGTTTTTGTGTCCTCCTGCTTTCTCATGAGTCTGTGTTGGGTGAGTGGTGATGGCAGGGTCATGGAGCGGTCACATCACCAAACACCATGAGACTTATGCTGCATTCGACGTATCGCAGAAGTGAAGTGACCTCCATGGATGCCTCCATGTTTGTCTTTTGTTAGTGACAAGCTAGCCAGCTAATATCCTCCAGTCAGTGATGAGTGATGTATATTTACCTCCTCAAAACAGTGAGCTGTATAGTCAGTGTTATAGATTTAACAAGCAAATATGTCTGTATGTTGATTAGGCATGTGCATCCCCATCACTGAAGCCGATGCAATACACATCTTCATGCATTTCCAACAATCTGATACAACTGATTCAACACAATGCGATTCATTGCAGTACGATGCGATGCAAAAGAATATGATGCTGTGAAATTCAATACTGTTCCTCCTCCATGTGACTCGAGGAGGGTCCAGCACGAGAAGGGACTTTTATTTTGAAATCCCATTGGTGCTATGGTGAGAGAGCCACAGGAACTTTTGTTTTGAAATCCCGTTAGAGCCACAGTGAGCGAGCCATGACGACAGTCTCCTGCTCGTGTGACTTGCCCGGACACGCCTACAACTCGCGTGAGACTTGGCCGAGAGACTTGATGAGAATTGGCCGGTGACAGCAGTGGAGATGTTTAGAGAGGAGGATTCAATCTAAATATAAAATTATTGGTTAAAAAGTATTGGTCACATTTCTAAATAATAAAGGCAGAGGGTCTCTACTAAAAATTATATAATAATAAATTGGATTTTACCGATGCAAAGATGTTAGAAACGATGCATCTGGATTACATTCCAAATTGTATCCGGTGCAAACTTTTACATCGGTGCACTGAAGCATATCAGGGAATCTTATCATCCTTAATGTTGACTGATCAAAAGCAAATACTTATATATTCAGTATAACTCATTTAAAGCTAAGAAGTGCTGGTTTGTGATTGTTGATTTGACGTCAGTGAGTTACCAAGCAGGAATTCCAAGTCTTTTTTTGTTTTTTCCTAATTGGAGGTCAGAAAATGCGAGTTACAAACTTTAGTCGAATGCAGCAGTAAATGTGGTGCTATACATTAATATTAACAGCAATAAAACAGCGATAATCTTTTGGATGAATGTGTTTACTGTTTAAAAAATGTCATTTCGGGTATTCATACTCTTTAAACAAACAGATATGCTTTTGTTAAAACATGTATTATGTGCAAATGCACTGTATGTATGTAAGTAAGCATTTATTATCCTTGGCTGTTTATTTCACCAGAACAGACACACAGTACAAAAAAGAAAAAACTTTCTTCTTTTGTATTGCATAACGTGACTGCAGAGAAGCTCTGAGAAGTTCTGGCCTCATGACAAACACCACCACACATCTAATACACTGCCTCCGCCTGCCCCTGGGCTATAATCTTCTCGCTACTCGCACCTCGGAGTGTGCATGCACAGAGACGGAGCCAAAAACATTTTTAAGACTGATCTCACATGGTGGTCTAACTGAGATATATCCTCTGTTTGTTATAAACAACTCTCAGAGAGTCTGTGACACTGTTGTTGGTAACCTGTTCTGCTGTTTCTGGAATCCTGATCCTGAGGAAGACAGAGGGGAGGAGAGGAGGGGAGAAGAGAAGACAGGAGGGGAGAGGAGAGGAGAAGAGAGGAGAGGAGAAGAGAGGAGAGGAGAGAAGAGGACGGGAGAGGAGAGGAGAGGAGTGTAGGATTACCTCAGGAAAGGTCTAACCATGCTGCCTCCAGACCAGAGCACAGGTGTAAACGCTGACTCTTGTTTACATATGAATTGGGAAGTCTGACCTCGGAGTGATGTTGATTTCAACCTCCGTGCATTTGAGGTACAAAGTAGTAAGAAGTGCTACTCTGTTTACTGTTTACGCTGTGAGCAGCCATGTTGATTTGACGTCATTCCCTGAACTTGGAGGAGCTGGAAGCCAAGAAGACTTGAATTCATGATTAGGAATTTCGAGTTGACGGGGTGTTTTCTTTGGTTTTTCCTAGTCGGAGGTTGTGAATTACAAGTTACGACCCCTAGTCGAACACAGCAATAGTTTTCCCAGCATTTGCAAGCAAGTTATGCTGCATTTGAAGCAAAGTTGCAATTCATGCAAGTTGTGATTCACCACCTAAACTGGTAAGTCACTGAAAATGTTCCCTCAACCTGAAAATTAAACTCATCAACTTGGGGTAGTCTTATCAACTATCAGTTCCTTCTTGTTTACGACATGACATCAAATCAACATGGCCGTGGAAGGCTGTAAACAGTGTAAAGTTCCTCTTCTCTACTTTTAAATTAGTTTATAGCAGCATTAACTTTAGATCAGTTACAGACACAGTGCCTGGTTAAATCTATAACACTGATCATACTAATCACTGTTTTGAAAAGGCAATCATCAACATTAGCGTTATCACTAACGTTAGCCAGCTAGCTTATTGCTAAGCTCCTCTCTAATGTCCACTATTGTTGCTGTGCTGCAATTTCTGTTCAAAATGTTACATGAATGTTTGAAGTTCATTATAGTAGAACAGAACCAGTAGCCCCTTAAGCCTGTAACTGTAAAGTGCAGTTAAGTAGCTTTTTATGAGCTTTACGTGGTCTGAGAGAACAAGCAAAAGACACTCTGAACAGGCCAAAGTGGGAAATGACAACTTGCAAATTACCACTTACAAGGCGCCATGAACGCAGCATTAATTTTAACACTACACTACACACTACATGTATAACTTTCTGTCCCACATGTGAACCAGCCCCTCTTGTTTCCTGCTTCACTGCATCTTTTCTGGCCGATTTCTTAAGAGTTACAAACACGTCCCTTTGAGAAGCATTCCAGAGCCACTGGCTCACATGAGGGAACACAATTAAAGAGACAGATTCCAGAGTACAACTGCGGCAAGTGCTGCCCTGCGTCACTCGCTGCACCCCCTGATGGGGGGGAAACTCATCTTGGCACACTCCTACAGAAAACGTTTGCAGAGCTGAGGGAGTGACGCTGAGCGAGTATGATGGGAGGTGAGTGATAAGGCAGCTCCAACCTTGTCAGATCTCCACTGGAATGTAGAGCGAGGTCACACGATGCACTTCCAAGCAGCTTTGCATGCGCAGAGTAAATACAGAACTATCAAGTGGTACAATATATGCAACAGAGTTAAGAAACTCTATTTTTTATCCATGAGCTCAAGGTTAATCAAAAATAGCAGTTACACTGCCTGGATGTACAATTTTACAGAAAGCCAATGTTAAGATCATCTTAACTGGGAGAGAGAGTGTTCAACGTGATGCTCGCTCGACCGTTTAACAATGATCTTTGTTCTCAGCCTATGTCTTTTAAATTCAGGCTTCTGAGTGCATTCACAATCTCGGTTATGAATAAAATAAAGAAGTAGAGCAATAATCCCTAGGTCTACTAGGCATAATTTAATCACTATTTTCATTTATCATATTTCTAATGTAAGGAAGATCAAGAAGATGACTGAAGTTCTGATGTACATACATATTTTCACCATATGTCCTTGTGGACTCAATCTGTTTTGTATTTCACTTTCAGTCAGCCATTTTGGGTTATCTTATCTCTCGTTTTCATCTCTTATTTACAGTTATTCTAGCTAACTAGGCAGCCAGCTTGCTAGTTGTGTTCACTGCTGACATCACTAGCTAGCTAACCGATAATTAAAGCATAATCTTTAGTTTTAGTTCTTTAGCAATGCATTTTGATCATTACTAGGGTAAACATTAGTAGTAGAGCTACACTGGGCAAAAAAAAACAAAAAACAAAGGGGTAATATCGTAATTTTACATTAAGCTTTAAAGTTTCCGGATATTTCCCATAACAATTTAACCACAGTCATTTCTTTTCCACTAAAATTAATCTCATTTTCATCTCCATCTTTACATGGAAACATACCATTACCATTTCCAACTTGTCTCCATGGAGGTATATTTCTCACAGCAATAACTTTTTATTCACTATATAACACGTATAACACGGTGATGTTGTAGACCCTGTATAGCACACTATTGTCCAATAAAACGCCGTTTTAGATTCAACCACAGGAACAAGAAGTGCCTGCTGGAAACCAACTACTTAGTTACAGTGTCAGGACATACTTTTGTGATATTATAATATGGAAATTCATTCTGGCAGTGCTGGTTGTTACTAATCAAATGGAAGTATCACATAACAGGAACTTCAACCTAAAAAAAAGAAAACTGATAAAATAGCTATCACACATTTTTGTCTTAGAATTGAAGTCACGAGTCTTTGACCAATTTTATAAAGAACAATATGTGCATTTATTAATTCTGATTAATAAGCCTTCTTATTAATAAATCTTATTTATTAATTCTTACTGTAGCAGCTACATTTTCCTAGTGGATGTTTGTGAATGACGGCTCGTCTGAATTTCGCATAAATTTACTATAAATCTGTAATCATGTTTGAGTGCCAAGAGAGTCGTGCGTCCTCCTCATCGACTGTAGAAAACATGGACGGCGTGGCTCCATCTGCTCCCATTCTACACGAATGAAGCCAAAATACCTCTGTGATGTTGTCAAATTTGGAGCCAGAGTCTGCGCAGTAGAGACAAAACTTGAAGTCAGGTACACCCACTTCTTTGGTAGGCCCCGCCCCCTCCTCCCAATGCACAGTGGTAGAAATGAACAGATGAATACGGTCACCTTCTCAAATTCTCTTTATGACATCTATCCAGAGAGGTTAAGTAGTTTCAGCTGAAGATATTTCATTAATACGGATGTGTCTAGGAAGGATATTTATCACATGAACTGGAAATTTGCTGATGTGTGCTGTGACTAATGTTACCCATTCATCACTGCTGAGTTAATAACTCATTATTTGGAACACATGGCTATTCCGAGCGCACTGTAAACTAACTAGCCTACTTATAAAATCCATCCTAATGCTATTAGTAGTGTCTGTGTTCACTGACGAACAAACGGCTTTTGCGCAAATTTCAAAAGCTGGCTGGCTGGATGTCATTAATACTGAAATAATATAGCTATCAAGGTGGCTATACAGCTAGGTAGCTAGCACAAGTAAATTAGACTTTTCCTATTAAACCTCTCGAAGTTTTAAACATTTTTAATAGAAATGGCTAACAGTTTGTATTATTGCACGTGTCCAGAAAAGTTCAAACAAGTAGATATATGTAATGAACAGACAGGGCGTGATTCAGGCGCTGCAGCCAGTCTCTTCCAGCCAAGGCTGTCAATCACTTTACTCCCAAGTGTAGCCACGCCTTCTTAGGATATAATAGAATAACCTTTTAAAAATTAATTTCTGAGGGAAAATAAAAAATGTGCAGATATCAGCATAGTGAAAATTAACTGTTCAAATTAGACATTAGATGGAAAGACAATTTAGACAAGAAAAGTGACACGGGGAAAAAATGGCTTCTTTTTCATTGAAACACATGGGATGGGTGGTGCTAAAAATTGTACTGCAGCCACCCAGCAGGGGCGCTAGACCTGCGATGGCTTCACTTTTTAGACCCCATGCTCTGTCCATGTTTTCTGCAGTCACTGGTTCTCCCAATTTTAAACGAATATCAGTAACAGGTGAAATAATCAGACTTCGCAATATGTTTGTTCTTCTGCCAACAGCATCCCGTAAACAACTCGTAGTCGAAAAACTCGTCTTGATAAACGCACCAGTACATAATATTAAACGTTTGTTTACGACAGATTTGTTTGTTGTCACTACAAGCAGGCATTTGGGTTCCTTTAAATATCACACAGCTATCTCACGACGTTTCTGTGCTTTTATTTCATAGACTCGCAGTGCTTCAGGTATACGGATGAGGTCATATGGTACAACACCTGTGTCTGAATCAGTGAATAAGGAGGAATTGAGGTGCTCTGCTAACTCCCTGAGTGCAAATGCTGCAGAATCTAAACTGTTCTTGAATAAAATTGCTTCCAGAAAGCTATTTTAGTATAATTTTTTTTCATAGCCCTACATTACTACTAGCTTGATAATAACAATCCCTGAGGCAGCAAAGTCACTGAGTAAATTCTGAATATTTTTCTTCAGCACAGCATTAAGAATTTATCCTCAATTTGTTCATGGCTTAAAAACAAACAAAAACAAAAAAAAACAAAAATACATTTTTTTGCTTCTTATTTTAGTCTTCTTAACTTATCAAACTCACAATTACTTTATGAGTAATGCATGGCAGTAGACCACGGAGTTGGCAGATGACAGGACTATTATCATTTAACACCTTGATTAGATTAGAACTAGAACAAGAAACAAAAAGCTGCGCCAAACCACAACATGCTATTTTGAGTCTTGAAATAAACCGAGGCGTAAATATTTGGAGAAAAAAATTAAGGAAAAAAAAAAAACAACATTCTTTAATACAAGAAGTGAAATATTCATCAAACAACAAGCACAACTAAGATGAAAAAATACTCAGAGTTTTGGTCAGGAATAAACTACAAACATACGTGTTAATACTAGTATGTAAAAAAAGATGTTTGTTTGTTTACTCTGTTAGTTACAGTAGATGCACCATGGATCTCACACACACTCCACAACCTAAACTTCTGCTGTCTTCTTGATCGACGGTAATTAACATGTTACAAAACCACTCCACTAAGGCTGTGTCGCCCAAAGGAAGCTATCAAGAATTAAGATGATATAATAAGTTTAAACTGTGCTATTAGGTGTATATTTCATTACCTATGAAGCGTATAGACACGGTGACCACCTGTCAGGCAAATATATACAGTATAAATAATCCAAGCCTAGAAAAAGAGATCAAAACAATATTCTGGGTATTTGGGTCTTCTTTTGGCTGGAAATGTTTGTGTTTATGTTCAATGACTCACATGACACTGACCGTACTCCCTCTCTCTCACACACACACACACACACACACACACACACACACATTCTTGTACTTCTATCTTTGTGGGGACTCAGTGACAATGCATTCCCTAACCCCTTACCCTAACCTTAACCATCACAACTAAATGCCTAACCCCAACCTAATTCTAACCTGAACCCTGAAACTAAATCTTAACCCTCAAACTCTTTGAAGAAGTTTGGACCAACCAAATGTCCCCACTTACCAAAAATGTCCTAACTCTGGTGGTTAAAAACGCGTTCTGGTCCTCAATGTGTAGTAAGTATAAGTGTGTACACACACACACACACACACACACACACACACACACACACACTCTCTAACCAGAGGATCCTCAACTCACCAACAGGACTGATTTCTGGCTCCTATGGAGGCTTGGGGTCCTGCTTTACTTCCACTGACATTTCTCCTCTTCTAACTCCTCACGCAACTCCCAGATTACGAAACCGGGTGATCCACAACTTCTTGTAAAAATGAATCCACGCACGAGGATGTCCGGGAAAGCGTTTTTGCCGTAAATAACGTCATATATGGTGGCAGTTTCGGTTTGTTTGTTTTTTTATTTCTTTCGTCCCGCACGGAGCTTGTTCTCAAAAAATAGTAATGGGGGAGGACGCTGGCGACTTTACTACGGGCTCGAGCGCCGTGCTGAACTCTACCGTGTGTACACACGTGACCCTCCCCCACCGCGCGCTCTCTCTCTCTCTCTCTCTCTCTCTCTCATACACGTACAGCTCTGAGGCCCGACAGGGATGACGCACGCTCATTGGACGAGACGACCAAAGGAGGCGGGGCGATAAGGATCAAAAAACTCTCGCCAGGACGAAAACACCCAGCTCCCTGCCTTTTACACCAGTGATGGGAATTCAGTGGGTCACAGAGCTCTCGGTTCAAGAGTCGACTCTTGTTTGGTTCATTGTCAGTGTTTTTTTTGTTTGTTTGTTTTTGTCTTGTTTTTTTTTATATATATTTCTACACTTTGTTTAGAGGTGCATTACGTAAGATAATCAGGACTCGGTGGAGCTTGAAGATTTGAATGATTTTTTTAACTCACTGAGCCCACCCATGTACACAAAGCTCCGCCCCCATAAAACTCATAGTGGTTCAACTAGAGTTATACATCTGATTGGTCCAAGAGTGCTTATATTTCCTATAACAGCATTGGGACATTTCATTGGGACATTTTATAGGCAAGTCTTGCCACTTGCCATCTTGGTAATGCACCCAGGCAGTTATTTCGTGCTAACAAGACCAAGCGCCTATCTAAATGAATGGGGAGAGAGCCATAACTGCACTTTCAATGGCGACTGGGTTATAAAAACTGCATATATGGAATCAACAGCCAAATCTGCTTTAAAAAAAGGGCTAAAAATTTTGGTGACTTTTCCCCAAAATAAGGTTTAAAACACTTTCCCCCCCACAGGTTATTCTTCTACCACGCATACGCAAAGTTGCTACGAGGTCGCTATGCTTCTACTACGCGCTTAGATCAGTGCAACAACACGATTGGCTTAATATTTTTCCCAGTTTTGGCAGACAATTGGCTTTTTGGGGAGAGGGTCGGGATATATGCGTACAACCGTCATCTTTGCTTTTACGGACTTTTCCCATAGATTTCTATTCAGGATTCTTAAAGTGGGATGTCTCCTCCCTTATAACGTCTCTGGTTTCAATGTGTGTATCACAGTGTGTAAAATTCCGCTTCCTAGTTCGAATCGAAACTGTTAGTAAGTAGAGTTAGCGACATCATTAGCGGACATGGCAAACGATACTTCACAATACTCATGAATATAACTTTTGGTGCAGTAGTTAGCACTGTCACCTCACAGTAAGCAGGGTCCAGGTTTGAACCTGCTGGTCAACTGGGGCCTTTCTGTGTGGAGTTTGCATATTCTCCTCGTGCCTGTGTGGGTTTCCTCCTGGTGCTGCGGTTTCCTCCTGTAATCTAAACACATGCAGATTAGGTCAACTGGCTACTCTAAGTGGCCCATAGGTGTAAATGTGAGTATGAATGGCTGTCTGTCTCTCTGTGTTAGCCCCGTGATAGACTGGCGACCTGTCCAGGATGAACCCCGCCTCTCGCTGAATGTCAGCTGGGACTGGCTCCAGCTCACCCACAACCCGTAATGGATAAGCGGTATAGAAAATGAATGAATGAACGAATAACTTTTGACTTAAAATCAAAAGTTTGTCAGATGAAGCTTGTCAGATGAAGATGAAAAGGAAGAAGGGATGACAATTTTAAACAAAACCTTATAATGAAACATTTGGCCATATTGTGTCCCAAATGTCACTTACTCGATATTAATTTCTTGTTTATAGAACTGTTATATAAAAGCAATATCGCACTCACAATGGTGCAGTTGTACTGAATATCGGCACAGCTGTTATTACCTACAACATTTGCCCTGCAGGCTCATGTCTAGGAAACGTTTCTTTTTTTCCTCATAAAATACACTTATTCTGAGACAAAGCTTATGCTTTTTTTTTTTGTTGTAATTTCTACATAATGTTCCACATTATTTGTATTAGTAAGAAAGAAAAAAAATCAAACTTTTCCACCTTTATATTGTTTAACGAAATCCTTCTATTACTTTGTCATTATCGACATAGCATTATGGGCTAATTTTCATTGCGGGTCTTGTAAAACATATGTCACTGTTTCATCCATGAATTATTTATCCACGTACAGTATCCAGATTCTTCAGATTTTCTCTTTTTTTGTACTTATAATTGCATGACAGTAGTAAAAAGTAAATTGATTTTCCATGAGTAAAAAAGGCTAAAACCGTATGCTTGAAAAAATATATAATAATAATAATAATAATAATAATATTAATAATTTTTCCAGTGTCCTAAACATTCAGATCTAAAATATTTAATGTTGAAGACAAAAATTTGAGAAAATATAATTTATGCACAAAGAAAAATGACACAGATTTGGACTCTTACATGATGCAAAAAAAAAAAGGAAAAAAAAAATCTAAGGCGTTCAATGGAGTCTGGCACAATTTTTTTTACTTTAATTAATTAATTAATTAATTAATTAATTAATTTTTTAAATGTAGTAAATAAGTACATAGAGACAAAGACAAATAGTCTAGAGAGCTACAGAAGGTTACATTAATTTGCTATAATGCTCAGTAATGATTTGAAGGTTAAGGCCGATGACACCACATTAAACACTATCACATTGTTTCAGAGTTTCTGAGTGATGCCTGGATCCGACGCAGTTTCCTAGTGGAATCAAATACAGTGCAGTCTGGTTCCAGGTACCATGAACACAGCAAGTAAAAGGCAGATAGATCTTCTGATGCATTCTGGCTTATGCTTCAACCATTTTTGATTTTTTTTACTGAAAGAATTAGTAACAATTCTCTCTTTCTAAGAAGAGGAAGAATGATTCCAGTATGGTAGGTAACAAAGGGCATGATATAAAGTATGATTTGACATAACACCAACTTGTGGGTTGTAGTTACATCATGACTACCATCCATGGGATCTCTTTCATTCTCAGAATGCTGATCACTGTCCTTATCTGATAGCACAAACAGCCAAACATATGCCATTTATTTTTACAGTAGGCCTAAACTTACACCCCTTTTCTCAAAGGAGGGAATCTGTTTTTAGGAACGTCCTGTTGATATAATGGACTATATAAAAGAGGATGTGGGAAAGCAACTCCAGCCAGTATCCTGTTCTCCAGAATGAGCTGGTGGGAACATTGAAACTGTGCCTGTAAATGCAGTAAGCTCTGAGCATAGGCCTTGTAGAATAATATCCCTAAGGTGTTTCCATGACAACATGGTTAGTCAATAAAATAGCGAATTATAAAGCTTGTATTAGGCTATATTATTGCATTATGATGTTAAATAGATTGCCAAATATTAAACCACCGTAGTGTGAATTTCCTTTTAATTGCTGTCCTAATGTGAGCTGTTGCAGTGTGGTGCAATGCACACAGTAGTACAGTATTATTGTCTCTCACATACACAAGGAACCCAGTGTAATTCAAACACACCTTTGTGCCACAGCAAAGGGTTTTAGCACAACAGACTTAATTCAGTGTAACACATTTTAAAGCTGAGCCACTTTAAATCCAGCCATGGCCACCTTTACCTAGTAATCCTGCCAACTAATTACAGGGCACAGCAGTAGTGTAAGGCAGGTTGGAAGACTCTGGCGAGTTTCACAAAGACAGACTGTATCCTCAGAACTCCTCCATAAAATGTCACTAGTATTTACTGCCTTACACTTAATACAATTGTGCTCAAAGGCACTTTTTTCCCTCCTGAATGGTACAGTTGCCTAAACCACTTTGAGGTTAGTCAGAAGGTGCGTGTGTGTGTGTGTGTGTTAAACATGTGCTGGAGCGGTTATAGTTCTTGGTGTTCTAAACTCCTGAGATTACTATGTCATGTAGAAAGCTGTGTCATAGTCAGAATATTTCTAAAAGAACCCTTACAGAAGCCTTGATGCATAATATTTTCATGTGAGTGTCCTTCCCGCAGAACTAAGTCGGAGTCAAATCTGGGTTAAATCTCTTTTATATGTCTTAAGGTGGATTTGTAGCAAAAAGGCATTCTGGTTTTTATGCAGCGTGAGCCCTTTAAAGTAGAGTGGTTATGACTAGGCGTGTGAGATCCTTTTTACTGACTAATAATGCAACATTTCAACAGCAGCAAACAAAAACATTAATATAGTACAATACCCACAGCCTGCGATTCAACAGAAACAGCCACTACATTATGGAACAGATTCAGTATTGTTTGTTTATTCTGTTCTAAAGACATGTACGGGTGTCTGGCATGACTTGCAGCAGCTGTGGCATGGAGGTGAGATGAGATTCATGGTGGTGGTACAGCTATAAAACACAGGAAAGGAAGACAGCACACTCATGAGCAACCCAACACACCACTCACACCAGTGCCAAAGATATAATACAGCCCTTGCTACTGGCTTATGAGGATTTGTAACAGACACACACCAAAGACATTATATGTATTACAGAGTATTCCTGTTAAAATGGCATTAAATTTCATGTTTTCAGGGTCGCTTATACACTTCCTCTACATCGCTCATATTCTTTAACTTGTTTTTCAAAGGTTGGTGTATATTTTCAGTAAACGTAACATATTTACGTATTTATGGATATTTCATTTGTATGGATGCTCATTAATGGGAATCTCATTCATCTGTTCCCATTTATGCTGCATTGCCCTAAACCATATATGGTCGTGATGATGTTATCTTGATTAAGATAGACTGTAAATTGGCTGATGTATGGTCTGCTGCTTTATCTGTGTTGGAGTCTGAGAAGTAATCATGTGGGATTGAGACTGGATAGAGAATGAGCCTGTATGGCAGGATGAGGATTGTTCTGCTCTAAATATGTGCAGTGAATGAGCATGAATAAGAAGCTTGATGACAATGAAAGGGCAATGTCCTTAGTGAAGCTTAGTTTTCATAATATTTTTTAATGTAGGCAGATTTGAACAGGTGGTGTTTTAGTAGTTTTCAGCAATCGTGCTGTTAGAGACTTTAAGCATCAATGGCTGCAGGTCGAGCTGTTCACAAGTTCGAACAGAATAAGGTTTAGATGAAGTAATTTACCATGTGTTTTTGGCTTGATTTTCTACCTTGTTGATGCTTTTTTTTTTTTTTTTTTACTGCCTACCTATAGTCATTGATGTTCAACGTCCCTATATTTTCCCTGCTGTCAGATGGAAAAGAGACTTACAAAGGGGCCTGTTGCCTAAAGTACTGTTCATCCTCTTTGCCTTCCTCTAAAGTCAACAGATGACACAGTGCCATATGGCCCAACTTCTGTAAGTCATTACTGTCTGCTTGCGAAACCTACCGCTCATTCTCTATAAGCAAAGATGCCAATCACACTAGTGGCCTGAGAGACACATTTCTGATGAACTAGGCTAGCTGTTTGCAAGGACATTTGTCTTCCTAAAGATCTAAAAAAGAAGCTGTTATGAAAAAAAAATCCTCCCATACAATAACTTTGAGTTTATTTGAAGCATACAGGTACTTCCTAAGGAAGCAACATCAGACATGGCCCTGGCCTTTTGATGCTCTCTGCAGGGCTTCCTGTTTGATGGAATGAAATAGCATGCTTGCTGATTGCAACACCATGGTTGTACAGTGAAGAAACCGTGAAGATCACAGAATGGTCAACATCAAACACTTGTCTGAACAGTGTCTGATCTGTGATAAGCTGTGCTGCACAGCAATTTCTAGCAACATACAAAGGTAGATTACTCCTTATGTGTGTCTAAAGAGGTAAGGTTTGGTATCTTGTGATGAGCTCAGTGGTGCACGGCACTGATGAGGCAGAAGCAACAACAACACCAACCTAGATTTCACAGGTACAAGTACAGAAATACTTCTATTGCTTGTTACAGCATTAGCATTAGCTCTGTAATTGCAATCTGGACAGACAAGCACCCATCTATCCCCCACCTTGTCAAGGATGTGTGCTGAGCCTCCTTCAGTCTTCACCATTGATTGTCTACCTGCACATGCAATTAATGCTATAAGTATATTTAAATTATTTGAATAATGAACATTGGGCTGATAAATTATCTTGTACAGTAGAAATCATTGAAGTCCCAGTCACTGAAGTGCGGAAAAATAAGATCTGGTCCTTCCTTTTTTGGTATATAGTATTATGCAATATATGTGTTACTGGTTTTAGAAAGCTGTCTATTAGTTTAAAAAGAGGATGGAATTAAAAAAGCTATTACAAATGTAGAGAAATGAGAATGTGCATCAACATTTATAAACACATACTGTAATTGTGATTGAAAACACATTTTGATCTTTGTTCCTGTTGCAAGTTCTGTTGTACTTCTCCTGTTGGTTCTGTTGCAAGTTTATGTTGTACTTCTCCAGATGCTGTAGTGTTGTGAACAATGCCTGTCTGACTGAGCTTTAGAAACCCTCATGACACAGCTAGCACCTGCCACAACAGGGCTGAACATATTTCAATTTCCATCTGTTAGGGTGGCAGCCATCACTAGGACAATGATTCATTTGCTTTCTGAAAGGTGGGTGTAGCATGTACAGTACCAGTCAAAAGTTTGGACACACCTTCTAGTTCAGTGTTTTATCTTCATTTTTTTTATTAATTAAAAGTCACTTCATGTCTTAAAGTAATGATGGATGTCATTTCT
>JAOTRR010000031.1:12656241-12666549 GCA_028570945.1 Gogo arcuatus
AAATATCTTGGGTTCATTCTGTCTGCAATGAGATACAAGTCAAAGTACATTTAGAAATCACTACTTTCTTTTCTTCTTCAAATTTTCCATACCATCCCAACTTTTTCTGATTTGGGGTTGTATATAAAGAATACACAAACTTCAAAACATAACGACAAAAAAGGACTATATTTTCACATCAAATGAAAATATCTTGAACATAGAATTCAAATTTATCTAATATTTCCTGGTGTTTTTGTAGAATTTTTTTTTACTCATTTCAATTTTTAGATTTTCTTATTCTATTGGCAGATAATTTTGCTTTGTTTTATAAATACATTCATGGGAAAAAGAAAGTACACCCTCCTCCAGTTCTATGGTTTTATTTATCAGGGGTTAAATAACAACTGTGTGGACCTCATCAATGTTACTGTTACTAAATTATAGGGTGTACTTATTTTTTCCCACCTGATTTCTGAATGTTGGTTTATGTTTTTTTAGAATTTGGTGGTGAGGACCACACAATAGTTAGACTCTGATAAATAAAAACATAGAATTGGAGGGGGGTGTACTTTCTTTTTCCCATGACTGTAAATGCTAAATATTAGCAAAATTATTTGCCAATAGAAAAAGGCTATAGGTAAAATGTCTAGAAATAGTATTAATAATCTTGTAAATATTATAGGTTTAATAATATTGCAAATAAATAAATAAATAAATAAATAAATAAATAAATAAATCTAATGGTTTATTGTAATTGTATAATAGGAAATCCTCAAAGACTGCATATAGAATGGACCATGCATCATCACTAAAAAGCGAAGCCACCACAGGTCTAGTGCCCCTGCTGGCTGGTTGCAGTATAATTCTTTAGCCCCGCCCATCCCCATGAGTTTCAAGGACAAAACAGCCTTTTTCCATGTCACTTTTCTCGTCTAAACTGTCTTTCCATCTACAGTGTCTCATTCGAACAGTTAGTTTTCCCTATTCAGATATCTGCACATTTTTTATTACCCCCCAGAAATTAGTTTTTCAAATGATGCTCTACTATAAAATAAGAAGGCATGGATACGCTTGACTGACAGCGTTCCTGGAAGAGAGTAGCTGCAGCTCGAGCATCACGCTCTGTCTGTTTATTACATGTTCTTACTTATTTGAACTTTTCTAACTTCACCACAGAATTCACCGTCTCATATCTTATCTACGTATATTAACTTTTCTGGACAAATGCACTAATACAAACTGTTAGCCATTTCTATTAAAATGTTTGAAACATCGAGAGGTTTAACAGGAAATTCATGCTAGCTACCTAGCCATATAACCACCTTTATTTCAGTATTAACAACATCCAGCCATGCAGCTATGGAAATTTGCGCAAAAGCCACTTGTTTGTCAGTGAACACATACACTACCAATAACATTCGGATGGATTTTATAAGTAGGTGTCCCAAATAATGGGTTTTAAACTCACTGTGCACTGCCAACTGCTGTGAAACCAGCTGTTCTTCCTGAGACCATGGTTAATCTGTCAGCGAATGTCCAGGTTATGCCCAAGTCCTTATTAGATGCATCTGTAGTAATGAAATATCTCTAGCTGAAACTATATAACCTCTCTGGATAAAATAAAGAGAATTTGAGAATGTGACCATTCGTCTGATAATTTGCACCAGAGAAAGGGCGTGCCATGCAAAGGAGTGACGTGGCCTCTTGGCTCTACTGCGCAGACTCTGGTTGCAAATTTGACAACATGGTGGATGGATTTCAGCTTCATTTCTATAGAATGGGAGGCAATGGAGCCACACCATCCATTCACTATACAGTCGATAGAAATGTTCAGTAAATCAGACTAAATTATTGATATTTTCACTTGATGTCATTTTATGCACTGATGGTAGAGCTTAACCATGCCCTACAGATATGTATCTTGTAAAAAACAATTATGTCTGTAACTTTATATCATGCAACTGTTCTGCTAGAATTTATTGCCAGGCTGTTTATGCTGTACTTTTCAGTGGGAATGTAGCACCAAAGCATGTTTGCTTGAGGCAGGCTGCTAATGAGCCCTTTCCTCAGCGACACTCATAACACATCACATGCTCCATGACAGTGTGCACTGGAGTATCTCTGTGAACAGCCCAAAGCAGTGTAGAAAGGAAAAAGTGAAGATATACCTGGCTGTAGTTTTCTTTGAAGACCAAAGCTCAGTTATCTTGTGTGATCAAAAGCTGTCTGTAGCTGACTTTGAAACTGATGGAGCCTCGGGAGTCACATGTGAGCGATTCAGTGTCAACCTATAAGCTTCACATTGGTATGGCCAGAGATAATAACTTAAATTTTATTAAAGGATGGATTGGTTTAACTGCAGCATGCGAGCTGATTTCTGTCTTTATTGTATACAGGAAGCTCAGGATTATCCAGATGATAGAATGATTACAATGGAACTGTTCAGTGTACGCAGTAGTAGAAAGGCGAATGTGAATAAAAAGCGAGTGTCCCAACAGGCCCCCTGCGTGCTGCGTATAGATATAGACCTGGGTGGAATTTCAATCATGCTGTTGTGGACGCCCCATGCGATGGCATATCATGATAACCTGCTTTATATTCTATGAGGTTGCAAACAGAGAAATGATAATGTCAGCATTCTAGCAGGAGAAGCATCACACTAAATAATTTCACTGTGATGTCTTATCAGGGCTCTTTTTGGCAGGCTGGATTAAGCTTCCTGAATGGTGGAAATGAACGACTTATTCTCACACAACGGGTGCCCTTTTCTCGTACGGAGTAAATGTGCAGAATAGAGCGGGGCTGGCTGAGAAGGGCAAGTAATATTGAGGAAAATTTCCGCAATGATTTTAGATTAACTGAACTTCCATTTGCAGTGATGACACCAGCTCCAGCAGCGGCAAACGGCTGCGTATCTCTCTTCGTACGTTGTCATTGGGTCCTTACAGTAACGCTTGTGACCTTTAGATGATGAAGCACTGAGAACCGCAGTGCTGACACGTCTCTTTGTCTTGGGAACATGTGGCAGGAAGTTTCCCTGGCTCTCCTAAGCGCAAGGATGCATGGAAGAGGCTTGGGGCATAGCAAAGGCCACTATTTATCTCTCTTACACCCACTCAGAGGTTTAAAAAGGCTTTGGTTTGCAGAGAGCAAAACTTCTGACTGCTTATATTTTTTCCATCATAGCCTCAAGAGTCATGAAACCAAAACAATACAATTTGTCACTATTTAGGTTCATTTGAATGAGCAGATATCTTCGAAAAATACTGGAGATGCTGAAACATTGTTCCGTTTGCTCAGAATGTCAGCTTCTGTCTTACTGAAAGTGTCCTTGAAGTGATGCAGGAGAAATGGACTGACAGGAACACGAATGCTTTTATTACATTCTATATCCCCGAGAATGTTTTCTTTTTTTCTTGAAGTGACCGGTACGATTTTACATGGCCAAACATTCCTAAGGTTACCTTACTTTAACAGACAAAACAGTGCTTGCCCTGCTTTCCTATTGCCCCTGCATTTCCTTTTAGTGCGAGAAACCAGGAGTGCACTTTCTCCATCTGAGATGCTTGTTTATTTAAAGCCAGATCTGCATGCTCTAACTTATTCATGGCGTGTTTCATATTTCAGCGACTTGCCTGGAAAATTGAATGTCCTCTTTTCCTTTCAAATGCTCCAAAATGCAGGATCGTTGCTGAAAGAGAAAGCAGGCTTTCCTTTATATGAATACTGGTTTATTTACATTATTAAAGAGTAGGCTATGTTCAAGTGTCAAGCATGCACGTAAATAAATAAATAAATAAATAAATAAATAAATAAATAAATAATTAAAAAAACCCAACAGAACCAAAGCACTTAATCACTCTGATCTCGCTATTCGTAGCCATTCCACAATATAGCAAATATGGTACGCATCCTGAATTTGCTTATGGTTTGAAAAATTAAATTTGTGTTTTTCATCAGAATTGAGTATTTCCTGCCTGTCAGCAGAATGTTGCATCTGCTTATAATAATTAATGTTCCTTTTGTTGTAGCCTTGAGTCGTGAAATTTTACTAGATTATTGCAAGTTGTTTATACAGTCAATGCTGCATTATTGACTACTTCTCCTGCATTGTACAGACACACAGATGATACAGAAAGAAAGATAAATTACAGGAACCAGTGTTTTAGCTGAGTATAGATGCTGAGTCTGTGTTGACCTTGTGTCGAGCTGGGTACTGATACTCCTACTGTTCCACATCTGAGGGCCAGGTTGTGTGTCTTGGGCTTTATCGACATGTCCTCAGGCCCTGTGTGTGTGTGTGTGTGTGTGTGTAAGACTCACTGTCTCACCACTGGGATTGTTTTTCAATTTTCGATATGCACTTCCTTTCCCATCCTGCCACCAGCACAGCATCTCCTATGTCATTTTCTGCGTCAACAAAGCAATTAGTCTGAATTATCCCTCTTTTATTTATTTTGTACGTTTTCCAGCCTGACCTACCTCAAAAATGTCTCATAAATCTGGGAGCACAATAAAGATCTGAGTGATGGCAGTCAAAAACAGACAGATGCTTTAAATTGGATTTCAAAGAGTGAGATTACTTAAGAATTTTGCTTCTGTGAGTTTTCATATATTGAGTGCTTGGGGAAAAAAAACAAGGCTGTCGTCTTTTAAATTAACTTCAGTCAGTGTTAGTTTTATTCAGATGAAAGAAGTTTCTGAGAAGCTCGTGCAGTTTGCTGCATGGAAATAAACAAATTAACAAAGTTTGTCAGTTTTCTGAGAGTTTTAAACCCGACTCCATGATGCTAATATAGGTCATCCGTCATCTCTCAGAGAAACTGGATACTCTATGAAATGAATCCTCTTTCTTTTTGAGGTGAGGAAATTAAATGTCACAAAAAAAAAAAGAAAGACTTGATAGGACACAGCGCGGCACAGCACAGGAGTTGCTGGTCGTAAAATGGGCCGTGAAGGTCTACAATAAATTCACTGCCTGCAGGGCTTGATCTATCAGGATGTTTTGTGCATTCAGCTTCATTGCAGCATTCTTCCAAACTTTGCAAAGAAAACCATTAGACCTATTGCTATGGGCGGTATATTGCTGAATTGTAGTTGCTTGTGCAGTAATGCATACACAATAACAGTCAATGAGTAAGCTGTAATGGTGCCATAGATTATTTCCAGCATGTTTATTGTCCACTCCGTCAAGAAAGTAATGGTGAACTTATTACTTCGCATTAGCAGCTTGCATTTATATGTCTAGGCATTATAAAGATGGGCTCTGATTAGTCTTTGTCTAATAATGAAAGTTCATTCAGCTTTGACTTTACCTGTGACACTTATTACTGTACTGCAGGTCCTGCTGGATCATTAGGGGTCATTATGTATTCTCTAGCTGCACAAGACACAGCCATAAATATGCCTTGCACGCCATTTATGCTATGACTAAGCCTTGCTGTAAGTTCATTTGTCAAGTCCTCAGCATCACACAGGAAAAAAGGGTAAGGCAGAGAGTCTGCGGGTGGTCAAGCTGCAAATTTGTGACAACGAAGGCACGGAGACGTGTATGATGCAGAGTACCCAGCTGCTGTGCTTCATTTCAATGTGAGAATATCTTCTGCACAGCCTCTCAGCAGACGAGGGAATGTGGGAAGTAGCTAATGTGCTGGCATTACCTCCATTGTGTAATGAGTTGATGCATCATTCGGAGGAGAGGTGGCTGGAATGGTTCTGTGAAAATGTATGTAATGGTGAAAAAGGAGCCTAGCAAATGCTGTGGAATTGCTTGTCATCAATCAATTTTATATAAAGTGCAGGTATGCACCAAAAATATAATTATCAAAGTATAATGTTGCCTAGAAAACAAGTGCATGCTTATTATATACACTATACACTATGAAAAATGGCAATTGTTTCGATAGTATACTAAATCAGTATTCAGTATTCATAGCTAATTACCTAATTCAGATAGATGGCTGCTGGGATATACTGTATCTCACACAATATACACAGGTATCATGCAAGAATTTTTTTTAAAAAACCAGGCCATTTATCACTAGCCTTGATCTTTAACAATATTGATCCACTTCATGATCCTTTTGTTACGTGTAAAGATGACAAGAAAACGGTCAGACAGCAGTGATGAGACTCTTTGAGATTATTAAAGCTTGCGCTGCATTGTAGTTTTGCAAGCGTCCCCAATACAGAGTCAGTGACAGAAAATATCCACTCTCTCATTCATCAGCTATCTCTCACACTAAGCTTGTGCAATCCCTCTCTGCTTGTCATAAAAATGTTCCCAGGTAAATGCTTACCTGATAGCCCAGGGGGACTTTATAGCACATAGACTATAATAGCATGCAAATGGAATACACACACACACACACACACACACACACACACACTTAGACACGAATCTGGGACAAGATGGCCATGACCCACAGAGGTCTTCTTTCTGAGCAGAGTATCTGGGGATTTGGTATTCTCTCCAGCCGGAGCTTAATTAGCCTGTCTGTGTGCCGGGAGAAGTGTTCTGTGGTTGACCTTTCCTAAAGGTAAGCGGCCAACGCGTGTTCAACAGAGCCACAGGAAAATGAGCAGCAGAGGGGAGGAAGCTGACAAGTCTGTCTTGGGCATGCCACTGCGCCCACAGCTCACACAGAGCCTGACTAAATAGTGTGATGGAGAGAAAGATATTTCCAAAAGGGCATCTATCTGGATTATTATCTGAACAAGGACACACCCGTAAATGTGAAGCCTCATTCTTTCGCAGTAGCCGGAACGCTCTGCCGGCATTCAGCTCCACAATCTGTAGCTCGAGGCCATAGATATGGGCTGAATTTTAGGAAGGAAATTGCATCAGACATTTTGAAAAGGGTTCATTTAAGTCGCTTGTCCTTCATAACGTGGTAGTTACAGCAGCGTTTTTATGGACGGCGGTGCTAGCTATTTCATACTGAATGCCTTTTTTTGTTAATAAATTCAATATCCAGCTATTCCTTCTATACTTAAATTAAACAGCTTTGATTGTCTACAACATACTGTATTTTCATATAATTATCAGCAAACCAGAAAAGAAATATCATTAAATAAAACATCATTACATTAAATAATTACATTATCATTAACCAAAACATGTTTCTAAGCATTTTAAATCTCTATTTTGGTCATAAATAACAAGCTAAATTACCATTAGTTCGACAGAAATAAGATGAATCATGTTCAAAAATAATGTTTTTGTTCAGTTTGGATATTCGTGGTATCTTATATGATAAACATTTATACATTAAAAGGTGTTATGTAAAAGAGGGGGGTTTGACATTATTACTCATAAACATGGCTGTGGAATAAAATCTTTGGATACATTGCATCTATAACATGTTCTTTTGCAATGTTGTAATAAAAATGCTTGTTCTTTGGGTGTTTTGCCTTCAGTTTTGCCTTCAGCGAGTGAAATGCAGCTCAATTGGATTCAGCTCAGGTGATTGACTTGGTCATTGCTGAACATTTCACTTTTTTGCCTTTAAAAAGTCTTGGGTTGCTTTTGAAGTATGCTTCAGGTCACTGTCCATCTGCACTGTGAAAGACCATCCAATGAGTTTCAAAGCTGAATGTGAGCAGATCATATGACCCTATACTTCAGAATTCATCCTACTGCTTTTGTCAGCAGTCATATCATCAGTAAATACTGTACAAGGAAACCAGTTCCATTGGCAGCCATACACGCCCACTCCATAAGATGAGGCGATATGCTTCATATCATGAGTCGTTCCTTCCCTTCTCCATACTCTTCTCTTCCCATCATTCTGCTACAAGTTGATCTTTGTCTCATCTGTCCATAGGATATTGTTCCAGAACTGTACAGGCTTTTTAAGATGTTTTTGGCAAACTCTAATCTGATCTTCCTGTTTTTGAGGCTTAACAATAGTTTACATCTCTGTATATACTCTGGTGAAGTCTTCTCTTGATTGTTGACTTTGACACAGATACACCTACCTCCTGGAGGGTGTTCTTGATCTGGCCAACTGTTGTGAACAGGTTTTTCTTCACCAGGGAAAGAATTTTCCTGTCATCCACCACAATAGTTTTCTGTGGTCTTCCGGGCCTTTTGGTGTTCCTTTGCCCAGTAGTTGTTCTTTTTTTTTTTTTTTTTTTGAGAATGCACCAAATAGATCATTTGGCCACATCTAATGTTCTTGCTATCTCTCTGATGGATTTGTTTTGATTTTTCAGCCTAATTTGGCCTTGATATTGACAGTAACCAGCAACAGATCCCAAATGCACCTCTAGACCTTTTATCTGCTTACTTGTTCAAGCTTCAATTGCATAAATAAATACAAAATTTTGCACATTCAAATACAAGTATCAGCTCACCTCTAGTATCCTGTCTAAAAGAAATTCACCTACATTAACTAATGCCTATTAAACTATCTCATGTTACTAAATGTAGGTAATCACTACAAGAATATATAATTAGGGCATTAGTTCATATTTGTTAATGTGGGCTTGTTTTGACTATAAAATAAAACAAAAATGCAGATGTTCATTATATAAAAAACAATTAATACAAATGTTGGTTAAATTGTTAACATTATGTTGTATTAATAATGAAGACGCCCGTAGAGGTCTGCATTAAACACTGATGCTTGCTTAAAAAGCCAAAAATGTACGAAAAAGGCATTTATCTGCACCATGTTCCCTTCAAGCATCTAGCATGGTTCAACTTGACCCACCATCCATCAAGGTACAGTACAAGGAAGTATTATTTTTCCCAAGGAGGAATGAACTCCCCCGGCTGTCTGAACCACTGAGTCACTGGTTGTGTTCAAATAAAGACATACTCTAACTCTTCACTAAGCACCCAAATGATCACCAATTAAAAAATAATAATAGAAATAGGAACAACTTGACATGTGGTACTAACTCCTCTCTATCAAAGTTTTATCCTGATAGTATAGTATAGTCTTTGACATTGAACTCTTTGTACAAGCACGAGGATATGTTTTGATAGAAACTTCAAAGCACTTCTGTAAGTTGCTCTGCACAAAACTGTCTGCCAAATGCTGCAATGTAAACAAGGACAAGGGAAGTAGAGGTGCTGAAGAGTGTCCAAATTTCAGGATGCCTTTAACTGCAACTTCTAACATAATATTATACACTATATTGCCAAAAGCTTGTGGACACCTGACCATCACAACCATATATGTTTGTTAGACATCCCATTCCAGACTTATTCCCCATTTGTTGTTATAATAGCCTCCATTCTTCTGGGAAGGCTTTCCACTAGATTTTGGAGCTTTGCTACAAGAGCATTTGTGAGATCAGGCACTGATGTTGAGTGAGGAGTCCTGGGGTGCAGTCAGCATTCCAGTTCATCCCACAGGTGTTCAGTGGGGTTGAGGTCAGGGCTCTGTGCAGGAAATTTGAGTTCTTCAAATGTGATGGTCAGAGGTACACATACTTTTGCCCATACAGTGTATCAAAGTCAAAGTCCCTTCCATGCCAGGACCTGGTCTTTCCAGGCAGTCTCCCATCCTAGTACTAACCGGGCCCTTAAGGCACATTGGGCTGTGCCAATCTTCATTTCTATAACCCTCAGCCTCTCACCTATTACATAGCTAGGGTTACAGTGGGGGGCTGGTCCTCCGGTAACCACAACAGTTTGACTCCTTACTCACATCTGTATTGCGGCATGCCTCGCCAGATGGCATTAGGTGCCATTTTTATGATGGTCTTTGGTATGACCCAACCACGAGTAGAACTCACTATCTACTGGTCAAGAGGCGGACACGCTAACCCCTAGGCCAGCTCGCAGTATACAGTGTATATAACTCAGCAAAACAAAAACAAAAACAAAAAAACCCCCAAAAAACAAAAAAACCTTTAAAATATACTATATTCAGCAGTTTTTGAGTTTGTATTTTGGAGATAGTATTCTTCTCATACTACAGCGATTTGCCAGCAATTTCAATTTTTTATTTATTTATTGATGAATTCACTTTATTGCTGAATTTTAAAAGTTGTTTAATGTTACTCAGTGTTTATGAGGCTCAAGTCTTAAGTACAGGTGAGTTTTCTGGGGGTTTGGTAACATGATAAACAGCGTTTTTTGTCATTAACTGTAAGAGAGAAAAAAGTGAGGCTGGTGCGGGAATTACTGTTTATAGCTGCTATAATGTAAGTGATAACAGGAATTAAATTCCATGCCGGAAAACTACACTTGAGACTCCTAAATGTTAAACCATAATGACCAGAAAACTTCAGCACATCAATTATTGGTTTATTGTTATACAGTGCCCTCCACGATTATTGGCACCCCTTGTAAAGATTAGTAAAAAGGGT
>JAOTRR010000031.1:12718727-12731201 GCA_028570945.1 Gogo arcuatus
TCGGTGAATAATAACCTCGACTTCATCTCGGTTATTATTCACCGATATTCACTTCACCTTCAGCGAATAATTGTTAAATAACGTGAAATGTTTATTGTAATAACAAGATGTTTTTCACATTATAGCAAGATGTTTTCATGTTATCATGACATACAAACTTATCTTGTTATAACAAGAATCTTTTCTTGTTATAACAATATAGTATTTATCTTATGCAAACATGTTCCAATATCATCCAGCGTGCTGAATAACAGCAGAATCTCGCCATGTCTCAACTCAACCCAACCCACCGTTTCCTCATTCATACGTGAGTTTCTCGTTATAGCCTAACAATATAAATTCTCTTGTTATAACCTGAAATGTTTTTTGTTCTAACAATAATTTATCACATTATAACAAGATAAATAGTACATTGTTAGGTATAAAAAGAAAAGTTTTTTGTTTTAACGTGAAAAGTTTATATGTCGAAATAACATGAAAATATCTTGTTAAAACATTAAAAACATCTTATTAGAACCATAAACTTTTCATGTTATAATGTGATACTGATCCGTTTTTCTTTTTCTGGCATGGCAGCAATACGCTGCTGTAATAAACCAAATATAAGATTGTTAAATCTATTTCTAGACATTTTTTAAAAAACTAATTAAACTATTTACAAAATAGTCTTGCTTTTATTGTTCTTTTGCTAATTTCTTTAGAGAAAGAATCATAATGATCTGCCAATAGAATACGAAAATCTTGAAGTTAGTTTAAAAATGTCTAGAAATAAGTTCAATAATCTCATATTTGGTTGAGTGTAATCTTACGATCGGACATATGAGATACATTTAACTATATTCAAGATGTTTTCACTTGCTAAGAAATTTTTTTCCAGTATAAAATAGGCTAGTTTTATATACAGAAATATCAATAATCTCAAGATTTACTGCAGAACAAAACAATAACCAAGAACAAAACCTGACAGCGACAAACCTAAACATTTTTTGCTGTAGGTTGGTTATTTATTGTTGGTCCAACATAATCGTAATTTTTAATCATTACGTATTTTTAATCATGACACATCTGTGTGTGAGTGTGGACGTACAGAGAGAGAGAGAGAGAGAGAGAGAGAGACAGAGAAAGATATAGTGAGCCATCTGTGCTCAACAGAAAGCAAATTAGTAACAATAAACATCGTTTCAGTAGCCATGGTAGCATTAGCGTCCTAATAATGCATTTTCTGTGTCTATTGTGTGAGAATAAACACGACCGCTGTTGCTGTTGTTGCATTATGGATACAGAGTCAAGCTGAATAACAATCAAGTCAGTATATTTTCCGTGGTCCAAGCTGCTAACTTGTACAGCAAATCCATGCTGAGATATGATAGTAAAAGACATGTTTTCCCACTAAAGGACAAAAAGACAATACTTTCTGGTTATTTCTTTTCTGAAATGCAGAAAATGATCAAATGCATTGTATGTACTGTATGTGTTGTAGTCTTAAATAGTGGGATATATTAATATTTCATGTTAAAACACATACAGAAAGATTCCTTGCTTTGGAGACAGTGCATGACGAGAAAAGCAACGACAGACATTTCCATTTTAAGACAGAGCTTTTAGGATGGCCTTACACAGCATGGACCTGCATATTCTCCAATAAGCTGCTTATAATAATAAAATATAAAATCATAAATAATAAAATCAGCTGTTTCTTCCAACATCTATGTAGGGTTGAGCTGATTGGGGCTTGACCAGGGCCCCAACAGTGATAGGTTGATGGTGCTGGGGCTCAAACCCCCAACCAGTAACCCAGAGCCTTAACCCACTGAGCCACCACTGTGCCACCACTGCCTCTAACTTTTCACAAAGCAGCAAACTATATACAGTAAATCTCACACTTTTACTGAGAACTCATCAATTTAGCCAAAGTTTGCACACTGTTTACTTGCTCCTTTAGAGGTTTTTTTGATTCCCTGCTCTCAGCTTAAGACTCGATGCAAAGCTGCAGAAAATAATGGGAACATTAGCATGGCATAATGAGAGGCAGACTGGCTTCACTCATTGCGAGGTAGAAATGCAAATGCCTAGCAGGGCCACCTGAAAGCGCGCGAGCCATGCATTAATGCGTATACTTTATTTAATGCCTGAGCTCTGAGTGCCACTGAGCACATTCATGAGATGCACAACTGACAGGTTCATTATATATTTAGTTGCTGCACTAACAATCTTAGATGATAATACGGCATGTGTGCACAGCATTTGTGGTTGAAGCACTGTGCCACGAGAATTTACACAACGAGTTTACTGAGATGAGTTTGTTATTTGCACTGTTGTGGACGTGTAGCTATTAGGGCTGCATAATATGATCTAAATATGATACTGTAGTATAATTGCTGTATATTACAAGTGTGATGTGCTTTTTTAGGATAAAGAAAAAGCTCCTTGAACAAAATGGTGGCCACTCAGGCATAATTTAGGCTAAAACCCACCATAGCAAAATATTGTATCTCTGAGTGCTCTGGGCATATCCACGAGAGAGTAGTGTTGGTTATTTTACAGTAATCTCACTATCTCTCAGACTTCTACTCAGATCAGGAATTCCCATTAGTGAAGGTGGCAGGCTAAGTCATATGTTTGAGAAAGAATATGTAGGTTTTTTTTTTCCTGCTAAATGAACTTCGCCCAACTTTCTGTCCTTGTCAGTCTCCCTGAGTGCAGCGTTTCGCTCCTGCCTCCTCCTCCGGGCCAATTAACGCAAGACCAGGAGGAAATTCTGGGCCTGCAGCAAATGTTAAAAGGCTTCTTGCACAATTTGAGCACATTTTCTGAAAATCTACCTGAAGGAATTTAGGAAAAATCAGTAGAAGAATGACGCCCTTTTACGTTTTCCATAGCATGTGGCATTATTTATTTGTTTCATTTTATAAAGCAGGGGAAAATCTAACTTTTGGAAAATCATGGTCACAAATGTTCATTTCTCTCGACAGCAGACAGGCGGGTGGGGTAGTGGATGTCCAAATATACAAATAATAATAAATTAAGGGCCTTTTCCTATTCTGGAAATACATTAATAAACATTGCAGCATTTATCTTGTTCATAATTCAACAATTAACCAAATTGTGCCATTCTTGGGCTTACAGGGATCTCATTATTTCAGAAAGTAGCCCCAGGGAGTACGGTTCATACCGTAGGTGAGCTCCATGAACACCGTTCCGGACACGCACACTGAATTTAACGGATGTCGTTAACAAGACTGGAGTGAAATGGATAACAAGATTGAAACGCGTTGTTAGGGACCTTTTCTTTCTAAAGAACTTTTGACTTAATCGACCAATCATCTTTTCATTACTTATGGCCTTTGTTGCAAGATGTCACAAGCTAAAAGAAAATTGCTTTCAGGGACAATTAGAGGAACTGTTTCAGTGTCTTGGCCTCTGTGGCATTTTAATTAAGCAGTCCACAAATAGTATTGATAGATTTGTATGTGTATGTGTATGTGTGTGTGTGTGTGTGTGTGTGTGTGTGTGCGCTAATTCCTGAAATAAGAGGTGATAAATGTGTCATAAGAATGTGGAGTATATGAAAAAACAGTGTATTGATTAGTGCATTTTTAGAAAATAAATAAATAAATAGATTAAAAAAAATCGAGGGACAGGTATAGGAACAGAATACAGGAGTGGGCGATATAGCAAAAAAAAAATCATGATATTCAGATTTGTTGAGGTCTGCCTGCAGAACAGCAGAGCCCACGTAAAAACCCTTCACAAAAATATATTATTTAAGAAACAAGCAACACATCGAACAACTTGTGGTTGTAGAAGTTACAGAAGTACTGATGGTACGCACAATATTCTCAGCATGTATTATTTTATCATATTTATATTTCCCAGCATATCTATTATTTGTTAGCATATATTTTGCAACTCGTAACACCTAGACCTGTGTTGTTGCTGTTTTTACACTTGACAAATTGATGATTTTCTTCAACTGTAAATGCCACTGAAAAGTGCATTTCCTGTTTTTCAGCCACCGTTGTATCCCAGCACATTCATTTGTGCCATAATCACATGGAATGGCAAATTTCCATCTTTTTCACATCACAGTTTTTCTCCTGAAGTCGTAGATGTTTCCAAATACAATGCCATGGATTAGCGCACCTCACAGGCACATGCGTCTCAGGCTTTTTCATTCTCAGCGCAGCAGGTTAGGGGTTAGAAAAGTGGTTCCTATAGTACCTCGGAGTGTGTTCCTGACTGAACGTCTATTAGCAGATGAACGGACTCCTTCCTCTGTAGTGTATCCTGAAAACTCCAATGGATTTGAATGCTCGCTAGCTCTCTCTGTGATGTATGTGTAATTACAGAGCCATGAGCCATGGGCAGCGCTGCTAGTGGGAGGTCTGATACACTCTCGCAGAGTACCACACTCCCTATAGCCTCATATACCACACAGCCATGGCAGGCTCAGCTACGAGCCCGATGGCTCCCGGAGGTACATTTCAATAGCTGCACATCACAAAAAGATGGAAGGCTCTGATCTGGATCGCAGTACGGTGCTCAACAACTTCCACTGCTGGGTGGGGTTTAATGTGCATTAACTTTACTACTGGGGTAAAAAACGCTATTTTCCTCCTGACATCCAACACGGCAATCCTTTGGCTTTCGTTATTTCACCTTGATTCCATGGCCAACACATCCTCTTCCCTTTCTGGTATGATCTAATATGAATCACTTCAACTCAGCAGTTGCAGCTTAGCTTACGTTTTATTTTCTGCTCATGCATTTCTAACTGTTTATACATACAGTATGGAAATCTATATGTGTAACCTATGCGATTTGCCTAAATGGACATTCTCAGAAAAAGAGTCCTCTCCTCTCCTCATTGCTGAGGTAGTGCACTTCTCTTTTATACCGTTATTATACTTGGAAATGGGGATATTGTGTGTACCTTTAAGGTTCACAATTGGACTGTAATTATGTTCTACATTAAAGCTACACAAAATCCCTCTTTTTAAGGGAAAATGCATATTAAAAGTTACTAAAGGTGTACAAAAGGGTACAATGTCTGCAACAAGGAATGGTACCGGTTAGTACCCATTTTTTGAGTGTATAAGTAAATATGCATATTATTAGCCTTTTAACTTGCAAGCAAATAAAGTTTAAATAAAATAAATAAATGGTGGTAGTATTTTAAAAATTCAGCAAATTGATTATTTTTGTGCATGACTTTTGGGGTGTAGCTACAAAGCACATTATAACTGTAATTAGAAGACATATAGTATATGAAGTTTTACACGTGAGCAAACAAACAAACAAACAAACAAAAGAGTGCATGTGTTCAGTCACAGGGACAGTTTGGGCCAGAGCATGGGTTCCTGAGTTCTTAGTGCTTACCTGTACCAGTCCATGCCTTTGTCGTAGTTCCGGTCGAAGAAGTGCGGCTCGGTACCGAGGGCGCGCACATCCGGGTGGATGCGGATGAACTCGAGCACAGCGCGCGTGCCGCCCTTCTTCACGCCCACGATCATCGCGTTGGGCAGCTTCTTGTTTCCGTACCGCTGCGCGCTCGCGCTAGAAATGTTGGAAGCGTTGGCTTGTTTAGAGCGCGCCGCGTCGGCACCGCGCGCACGCGAACTCCGCGTGCTTGGCTGCTCGCTCCGGTTCAGAGTCAGACGCAGTGGAGCCGCCGTGGCTTTGAGTTCACTCCGGTTCGAGGTGGCTTCTGTGCACACAGCTGACCTCTGCAGCAGCTTCTTGGCGCCGGCGCTCTGTCCGCGCGCGCACCGCCGTTCCTCGAAGCGGCTGCTCGGCATAACCGGAGCCGAGCAGAACAGCACGCTGTAGCACACGTACGTGAAGGATAGCGAGAGCGTGAAAATAAACATGAACCTGCTACTGAACTTGGAGCTCGAAGACGGCGCCGCGCGGCTGGACACAACCCTAAAGGCCATTTCTCCATGGGTTAAAGCGCAGCATGGTTTTAGCCTACGAGTTGCTCCTTGATTCTCGCGCGCCACATTTTCCTTACGGAGTAAACTCCGAGCGCGCGCCGGTCACACCTCCACCTAAATCTCATACTGCAAAAGCAACCTTTCCAAAAGTGTCCGAATCACTTCAACTCACGCAGTCCTGCGCGCTCACAACGGGCTACAGAACAGCGGTGTACTTTCAGTGCGCTCGCAGGAGAACCCAGTTCTGCAGGAGAACCCAGTTCTGCTCTTGCACTTTTAAATGCGAGCTGCAGTCGTGTGCAATATGCGCGATATTCCCTGTGTGCGACCACACGCCTCGTACGCATAATAATCCACGCTGGGGACGGAATATCCCGCACTGAAAAGAAGCATTCTTCTTCTTCTTCTTCTTTTTCGTTTTCTTTAAAGTTTCCCAAAACATGTCGTCCCAAAGCCAGGGCGCTTCCTCCGGCTTGCGTGGCGTCTCCTCCAAAGTTCTCCGCAGCGGCTCCGACACGCGTCCACGCGCTGACACATAGTTAAAGACCGCGCCTGACGTCACGTCGGGTTCTCGTATTCCTCGCGCGTTTGTCGGTTATTTTAAAGCTACACGCTGTGAACATGCCCTGACATCTTCTCCAAAAATGCCTTTACATGATCATCATCATCATCATCATCATCATCAGCGCCACTGAGTTCCCTTACTGATAAAGCGCCTTCATTTCATTCTGAATCTTCAGCAAGGTGAGAGAGAGAGAGAGAGAGAGAGAGAGAGAGAGAGAGAGAGAGAGTACCATTAAACTCTGTCTCTTTCCCTGCAGACAATCTATGAGACAGTAGAAGAAATTATTGAAAAGGACATTTAAGGTGAAAGATATTGAAAAGCCAGAAGGAAGACTGACACTCTCTCTCTCTCTCTCTCTCTCTCTCTCTCTCTCTTCAAATACAGTCAAGCCACCAAGACAAATAAGCACGAAGACTTTAATCCTCATGATCTAATCTGCTTCTTTTCCACTGGATTGTATTTCGTTAGAGAAGCTTTAAAGTCGACAGGTCTCATTCCCCTGTGGAAAGACTGTATCAGAAGAAGCTTAAGCTTGCCAAGGCAAAATCCTTTATAACAAGATTTTCATGTTGGGAGGTCTTCATGTGAAGCCTCGAGGTTTGATGCTAAGAGCAGACCCTCCTTATTAAGCTCCACTTCAGCGTGTCCATTTTTAGTCACCATGATCGCGAGAGAATACTTCACCCTGATGTCAGATTTATGGCACCTTATGTGACTTGTTGAGCAAGTGCTGAGATTTTCCATCAGTGATGCTGACTAACTCATTTCTCTGAGTCTGATACAAAAAAAAAACACTGAATGTGCAGATTATATTTATATAAATGATGACAATCGTATGAAATGTTAAATGAGTACTTGTTCTGGTGAAATCCTGACACTGTGAGTCATTTTGTTTGGATACAGTTGGCATTTTGTTTCTTTAGATTATGTAAAATATTCCAGACTCCTCCTCGCCTCATCAAACACTGTCACCAGCTTTGTTGTTTGGAACATATCAAGTATTTATAGCTGCCTTATATCTGAACATGGCATGCAAAGCCCAAATGTTGTGTGTGAGAGAGAGAGAAGGAAAAAAGAGAGAAACATAATTTTCCCCCCAATTAGCCAGGCCACATACAGTCTGTCTCTCTAATCAGCAGAACCATACCGTGAGTCTGCTGTTAGTGTAATGTAATCAGAGATGAGATCAATTGGGTTAAGAGTTGCCATCAAGATTACACTGATACAATTAATAGAGGTTCATTAACCTTTTCATCCTGGTAAGACTAGAAAGCCTTGTGCGCAATGTCCTTCTCCAAACGCTCCTGGCGCCAATCTCAAGGGTATGCACAAAGGTTACTGGTTCTAGAGCTTATACAGAGAGTGGTACTTAAAAAAAAAAAAAGTGACAGCTTGAAATCAACCCGGATCCATCTGCCGCTGTCAGACGAAAAGATGTTGCTTCATTTTCAGGTGTATGATTTCAGCATCTTTTGGCTGCAGTACAATTTACCACTTTTATATGGCTTGCAATTAACTTCCTCCAGCTCATAATGGAACACTAGGATGATGCGGTTCACTTCCTCATTTAAATCTGCGTATTTCAATTGAGAGACAGTGCTATCGTCTCTTCATTCTTTCTCTGCCTCGTCTGGTCAGAATAACCTGATATGCAATCAAGTTCCAGTGAATGACTGTTGTCTAAATTATATTTAACGCCTCTTGTAGCTGAGAGCTGACAGCTAGTGCTGAGAGATGCCTACACTGCAGGAATCTCTAGGAAAGCAGTTTTTTCCCCCCATAAAATATGCAGGACAGCACACAAATATAATTTCAGGTATGTCTCCGAATGCACTCAATAGTACCAACCAGCTCATATCAAAGATTCCAGACCTTGGTACAACACACGTGCTAAACTGGATCTCTGTTATTACAAATGCTGTTTTATTTATTCAGAGGTCTTGGATAATATTTTAGATTTTTGCAGTTTGGGGTTTCCTCCCAAAATCATGGCAGCTCTAAATTGCCCCTAGGTGTGAAAGGGTATACCCCAGTATCTACCCCATTGAACTACGACAGTGATATACCCCATTCACTGTCACACTGAAAACCGTTTATTTATCGCTATTATGCTGTAATGGTGTTGTGTAGGAATGGGAGCAAAATGGTAAAGTTGAATCGTTAATCTATCCCCTGGCAACCTAGTAACATTAACATTAATCTTTTGCCATGGCTCTAGTGTTAATTGGAACCATTGGATTAATGTGTTGTGACCAGTTGTGACATTGCTGGCGCTGATGTAAATGATGATGCAGTGATATTGCGACAGAAGTACTGACACCTACATAATCTGAATACTCGCTGAATACTGCCTCACTATGAAGCGACACTGTAAAGGAAAGACAACATCAGCAGATATGGCTGGAAATTGGAATGACACCAAACTAAAAGAATTGCTGGCTGCTCATGTTGAAGACTGGTGCTATGTTGCTAATTAACTAGCTAATGTCTCAGCTTGGGCTTTCACAACTCCACTATTCACGCTTCATAGCATCCCATTAAATACAGCCAGGTGAGAATACACAACACCCATTATTTTACCGTTATGGAAGACTGAGTGGGAATGAACATTTGTTATCTATCCCATGTTGGTTGTACCTGATACATTAACGGGTTTCGTATGTGAAAGGGGCTATAGATTGGCGTCAAATCCGAGATGTATTCCCTCCTCAGGCCCAGTGTTTCTGGGATTGGCTCCATATCCACCATGACACTGATCAGGATAAAACAAGTACTCAGAATGAATAAACATATTCTATGTTTTTCATTTTCTTTTGTATGGGCAACTGCACATCACTTGATGTTTAAAGTAAGAGAGATGTAGGAAAAAAAAAATCTTTCCTCAATGTTCCAGAGTGTAGCTTTTTTTTTTTTAGGATCATCAAGGCATACTATACAGTTTCATCTAACCATGTTATTTCATTAACACCTGCATTCTTCTTTTCCTGAAGCTTTCCTGAGCTTCATCACTCAGACTCACAGGAAGAGAGTTATGAAGATGGATGCTCTTTGTGTTACTTCTTCAGCCTGGGCTGAGAATCCTACCTCCAGGCTTCGGTTGCAGTAGCATGCCTGTTTGTTACTCTGAATTTGGTTGTCATGCTATCATTCAACTGTAATTTGATTACAGGCCTCACCTGCATGCATTGCTACTCGCCTCAAAGATATAAGAAAATCCACTTATAGGTCTAAAAAGCGCAAAACCATTCATTATAGAACTGTTGACATTAGTCTTGCTCCTTCTTACAGGAAGCTAAAAGCTGCAGACACGTATTCAGTGGTGTAGCTTATGGCCTCCTTTACAACCTCTTCTTCTGTGATAGAATTAATATCGCTGAGGCCAGACTCCAACCAAAGGCCATTGAACAGCAGGTCATTTCTTCCCCCGCCAACAAGCTACTGGGCTAATTGTTACTGACATTTCGCCTGTGTTGTTCAAATCCGAACTGTTTTGATGTATCGATCCCTAATGTTGTTCACAAGAAGGGGACATGAGCTAGAAATGTCACCCTTTTGGTCATCAGCTGGCTCTCTCACCAGAGCTGTTGCTTGGAACCTGGTAATTGTCCCACAGCCCGTATTGGCAGGAGTCAGCAGGGTGCTCAGCAGGGAGGGGTATTTCCTCCTGGCAAGTCTCCCGATACTTATGTCCTGAGCTCTCAGTGGAGAGGGAAATCTGCTCAGATATATATATATATATGAGGGTTTGAGATTTGAGACAGTTATGTGGCTTCGTTGTCAGCTAAGGGAACATATCACACAAGGCAAACCATATCTTTTTTTTTTTTTTTACTTTTGTAATAGGAGAGAAGAAATATCAAACACCGAATCATCAATTCACCCTAAAATGGCTACACAATTGTGAACGGTTTGTAGCCAGTGATGGAAGAATTATGTTTTTTGATGGATGCTTTAGTGACACTAACAACAGCACGCAAGATCCTTTATCTAAAAACGTCAAGTTGGAAATTACGTGTAATTTATCTAGTCTGGGCCGCCTCTCTGCCAGACAGCTTTGCTGTAAAATATTGTTACTGGGTTCTAAAGGTTTCTCCATACATCACAAATGTATCACCCATGTGTTTGATTCTCCTCTGAAGTGTAGCACGCGCCAGTATGTGTAATATTTCACAATGCACTTGCATGACTAAATCTGCTTGGTCTGGTGATACCTTTTTCAAAGATACTATTACACTCAGCATCCACTTTATAAGGTACACCTAGTCTAGAGCTGTACCTTTTAGGTACCACTATACTATTGTAACCAGATGTTTGTCTGTGGTACATTTTCTCATACTGTACTACACATAACATCATATATGCACTGGCCTTTTAAATAAATGACCCATTGCAGCAGAGCCAGTGCTGTCTAAACTTTTTTATTTTGCATATAAATTCATATACACATATATGCAATCATTTGCAAATATATTCATAAAACTGAAGCTTGTGATGGAAAGCATCTTAATTTGTTTTGTATTGTACATAATTAAAGGAGTTAGCTGCAGAAGCAGGAAATTAAACCCCCCTTCATGTGAAATAAATCAGTCTATTGTCTCGTTTTGAATTGCTCATGTATTTAACCTTTAGGCTAGGCTATAAATAAATGAGGAGAGATGTGCTAGCTTGATTGAATAGGAGATATACCTAGGATTAAGGGAAACAATGCCAGAGTGGGATTATGTTTGACCAAAAATTTAAATTCTGCCGAAACTTACCAGAGGGGAATCCTCAGGGCATTCTGGGCTCTTTCAGTGAAGTTCTGGGAAGTAAAAAAATAATAAAAATGTTACTTGTTTGACATTTTTAGCTGATTTGTATTTCATAGAATCGACATGCTTACATTCTGTTGCTATTTTTTTTTTAGCTATACATGGCTATTTAAAGGCTTAAAACATCAAAAGTAAAATCACAAGAGATTCCCAGAGCATGCCTTCCCAGAGGCCACAGTGGTACTTTCACATTGCAGTGATGCAAAACATTTTCACTTCCTTGGAGCAGACTGCTATCCAGAGTAAAGTGCATACAGAGCTGTAGGTTTGCTCTTTGCACGAATAAGAAAGGACGTTTAGATAGACTGGATATACTGAATAATTCTAATATTTGTGTTTCTGAAAATTGATTAAACTTTAGTCAGTGTCCTGCTGAATGTTTGCACATATTTTGAATATATCTGCATTTTTAACCATTACATGTACTCGTGTAGTTATTCCCCGCTTGTTTTTAAGGGCTATAAAACCCAACTTTAAGTTGTTGTTGTTAAGATGTTGTAATTATAGATTGGCTTGCTACCATGCTGCTGTGTTCCTCTTCCATCTCGTATTACACACATTTTCTACAACTATTTGCTACAACTGAAAAAAATTTACATCTTAGTGAAAAAATCTTGAATATCATGAAATGTGGGGTGGCACAGTCTCACAGTGGTTAGCTCTGTCACCTCATAGCAAGAAGGTTCTGGATTCGAACCTCGCGGCTGACTGGGGCCTTTCTGTTTGGAGTTTGCATGTTCTCCTCATGCCTTCATGGGTTTCCTTTGGGTGCTCCGGTTTCCTGCCACAGTCAAAAGACATGTGGGTTAGGTCAACTGGCTACTCTAAATTGTCCATAGGTGTGAATGTAAGTGTGAATGGTTGTTCATCTGTATTAGGCCTGGGATAGATTGGTGACCTCTCTAGGGTGTACCCCACCTCTCACCTGAAGTCAGCTGGGATTGGCTCCAGTTCACCCATGACCCTAATGGATAAGCAGTATAGAGAATGGATGGATGGATAGTGAAATGTATCTAGTATTTCCTACTGTATTACAATAAACCAAATATAAGATGATCAAACCTATTTTTAACTATTTTTAGAAAAAGTTGGGATGATATGTTGAAATTGAAATTAAAACTGAAAACAATGATTTCTAAATAATCTTTGACCTGTACTGCAC
>JAOTRR010000031.1:13082275-13095114 GCA_028570945.1 Gogo arcuatus
TGCCAGCCAAGAACAGGAGTCTTACAATCAACAACAAGTTCCTATTAAAGTGGCCAGTGAGTGTATAGCATATAAAGAACCATAACAAAAGCTTATTAGCCTTTGATCATAAGGATTATTATTTCATTAATCACAAATTTTAAATGAAAAAAAATACAAATACAAATATACCAGGAGCAGAGGATTTCTTGACGCTGAACTAACAGAGTAAGCCTGATTGCGTTCTGTAATTTAAAACCAAAGCATGATTATCTAAAACCCAATTACCAGTTGTTGTTAGATTTACAGCTGTCGTTGTCTCCTACCTGCATGGAACACACCCGTTCGTCTGAGAATTTCCTCTAAAATCTGCCAGAAACTTCACACTGCAGAAGCATGACGATCAGAGCATCTCAGCGTCTGCTACAATGGCAGATTTGTGCTTTTTTTGTGTATTTCAGCTAAGAAGACAGAATGATACTCTATGGCTATACAGGCAAGCTTCTAAAGTCTGTTTGTTAGCTCACTCCAATGATGCTTTATGGGGGAAACACATCTACCAGTGATGGAATGAATAAAATGATTTATTTGGTGGGTGCTTGTAGGATATTTGCCATGCTTGGCTGCGTTTAGCCCCAAGCCTCGTCGTAATGAAACAGCAAGCAGCCCGAGATGCAGCCCAGGCCTGTTTCACAGGAGGAAGAGAAGAGGAAAAACCCAGCACTCCCTAGCTCTGCTAAATGATGCTCCTTTTCCTCTGGCACTCTTTCATTTCTATTCTTGTCAATACCCCTCAGAATGCTCAGCTTAGTCTCTATCTGACTCAACATAAGACACACTGATTCGCATTTACAAGCAAATGGCAATAGGGGTTGTGGTTAAGTATTGTGTTTCTTATAGATGGATTTGTGTTTTTAGCTCACTCATGGTGTTGTGGTTATGTGAAATGTGTTGTGACTGAATGCCAGGAAAATATATTATAGTGTGTTATTGTTGCTGAAGCACCATGTTGTTGCAGCACCTGTATACCACTGAATGGAACTGTCAGTCCCTGACCTTCTGTCACTTAACATTTTTCTTGCTTGACAAAGCAGCACAGATCCTTCTAGTGATGTTAGGAAGATTTCAGGAGAGATAAGGTGGAGTGGAAAACTTTTTTTTTTTTTTTTTTTGGTCACCCTGGGGCTGTGGTTTCGAAATACACATTTTTTCACTTTATGCTCCGCTGTTATTCCTCCATTTTTCTACTTGCTGTAATGTAAAAAGGCTGTATGGACAGTATTCTCTACGGTTTTATAAGAATGATCACCCTGTCTCTTGGTTTTCCCTAAAATCAAAAAAGATATTGCTATTTATTTATTAACTATTTTTTGTCCTCTATTCTCTGCTTTTAAGAGAAGACTCTACAGGTAGAAACAATTTAATCACATCGATTATTTGTCAGATTTTCTAAAATAAACTGTATGTATAACATGTCATCTCTTAAACTGTAATAATAAACTCAACAGAAAAGTGTTAATTTCACAATTTTTGTCCACTCATGACTACCACATTATTGTAAAGTTAATGAAGGCTTTAAACTCCACCCATTCAGTATGTACAGTATATACAACTCAGTATATAATATCAATTTATAATGTCATTATGATATACATATCAATTTTCTTTATAAACCTTATAAACCACACTTACTACACATGAAATCACATTTAAAATCATTTCCAAAGATTCAAAATCTTTTTTTCCCTACAATGTACATTCAGAACCAAAAAAAGCTCTGTATGTAGATGAGCTGAGTCTTTTTCATTCGTATCCCTATTTCGAAGCATATTACAAAAGTTCCAAAAAAGCTGGAGAAAAAAAAATGTTGGATTTATGTCAGATTTTATATTGAGAAATGACTAAAAACTTATGAGCCTGTGGTGTTTAAATAAATAAAGAAATGATTTTCACCCCCCCCCCCCCCAAAAAAAGTCTTTTCTGTCTTTTCCTGTAAAAATCTTTCTCTTGAGAGCTTCTTTATAGTGAAAATTTTTTTAATTCTATCATTATCCAAAGAGTAGTTTTTTTTGTTGTTGTTGTTTCATAGAGGATGCAAATTTATGCAGATTTAATTAGCCTCGTTTGCATAAAGAAGTGTACTTTTTTTAAGGTTGCAGTAAAAAAAATATATCAGCGATCCTTCATTCATTATCTATACCACTTATCTGTTGCAGGTCATGGGTGAGCTGAAGATGATCCCAGCTGACTCCCAGCGAGAGGCGGGGTTCGCCCTGGACAGGTCGCCAATCTATCGCAGGGCGAACACAGAGAGACAGACAGCCTTTCACATTCACATTCACACCTATGGAAAATTTAGAGTAGTCAGTTGACCTAATGTCTTTGTACTGTGGGAGGAAACCCACACAGAAAGGCATCCATGCTGCCAGGTTCGAATCCAGAACCTGCTTGCTGTGAGCAAAATTACCTCTTACTCAGGGATTAAGAAAAGTTTTTGAGAGACATTTTAATGTAATTATATCAAATTAAACTAAAGTTAAAGCCTTTCACTAATGCTAAACTAATCCCTTTAGTTAACACTACGTAAATCAGTGCTAGAATGTCACCTAAAACTAGAGAAAACAAAAATCTATTCATTTAATTCATTTAATGCTATAAAATGTTCACAAAGGACGTGTGGCAGCTTTTATTTTATGTAGCACTGATTTGCCTAAAGGGATTAGGTAGCATTTTCGAAAAGCTTTAACAAAAACAAGCCACACAAACATGTATTAGTGACTCATTAACTGATTGCATCCGTTCATTTTATGATTCCCTGCTGTTTCAAGATAAAGCTCAACATCTTGCACCATGAAAATTAAAGGATATACTGCAGCTGATTTGCAGGGTTTGATCAAAACACTTGGGTTTAGTTGACCACTTAATAAACATACAACCCGGCGAAGATGTGAAAAAATCCAAAACAATTTAATTTAATGTTCCTTTCTTCTCTGCTTTTAAGCGTTTGTGTAAATATTAGCCGATCGTCAACGAGCTTGGTGGGAGATCAGTCTTCTCATTAGTAGTTCATTATATCAGTAGAGCTTATTTTTTGAAATTGTTGTTGTTATTCCCAGTGTTGCCCTTCATAGTGTTCAAATTACGTCCTCTTGTCTGCTTTGTGTATGGGAAATGTGCAATCAGATGATTTATAATACCAAGAAATTAAAAATACCACAATGAAATTTCCATGGTCAATATATTTGTGTGTGTATCTAGAGGACAGTGTTTTTCTTTTTCTTTTCTTTTTTTAAATTAATCAACAGTATATAAAACAAGCTGTGGTTTGGTCTCGCCATTGATATCAGAAACAAAGCCTTCAAAAAATAATCAGTAAATACTTTTAGAATGCAAACAAGCACATACATCACTACACACACTTTCCTCGTGATCATTTTCCTCGTGGAATATCTGCAGTTCTGGATAAAAGTAGAAGCGTCTACATTTGGAAAGGCCTCTCTGGACAGAGCTGAAGGTAATGAGCCTGATAAAAGCACTCACCTATCGAGCATGCCTTCCCATGATTACACTGACCCTATAACAATCCTATCAGATATTATTATAGCCCCGTTGGCCTTGTCAAACTGTGCAGACAGACACTGCTTAGGCAATGTGTAGTGAATATGGCTACACAGCAGGGGCTGTTTCAAAATTCAGCTCCTTCTTACTTTAAAACCCTTAATTAATTACAAAAAGTAAAAAGGGAAATCTGTTAGAGGACAATCGTACAATGATGTTCTGCATCCGGAATATGTGGATATGATTTATATGATGGACCGTGAGCCGTATTGCTACGTACATGTACAGAGTGACAAAATTATAGGAGCATTCCCATATTCGAGATGATTCAGTGTGTGAGTGATAGCTGGTAATGTTGGGGCAAATTCCTGCACTGACAACCCGATGACTGGATATTGAAAAATGGAAGAGCTTCATGTTGCTCACGGAGCACTACTTTCATTTCACAGGGGTCATGGCACCAATTTTTAAAACCATCGCTTTATTTACTCCTCGGTGGTAGTAGTAAAGGTGGACAGGCAATCTGCACCATGTATCAGACAAATGAGAGGACGAGTCAGCTGATGGAAACAGTGGAAAATTGTTTTCTCTCTTGCTCTCTATCTCTCTCTGTCTTTTTTGTGATTTTTTTTTTGCCTTTGCAAGGCTGGTGCAGAGAAAGTTCATCATCGCCCTGTCATTTGACATCTGACATTTTACACTGTGATCAACTGATGTTTCACCTTGTATCACATCACCAAAGTAATTAAGGCATGAATAATTTTTTTAAAGGCTCAATTGCTACTCTTACAAAAATATATATACAGTATATAGTGTGCTTTCATTCTTTGCAGAGCTGCTGTGAAAATATTAGACTATATTCACCAAGCTTGGAAGGAATGCTCAATCTCTCATCATTACTTTGAGTCATTTTTCAGCACAGCATATTTGTTTGATTTGGTGTTATTCACAGTATTATCCTTCCTTCTATTCTTCTATACAGTGTGGCTGTAGAGTTTATATAATGTATAACAATGACAGGATTATCATACAAAGTATCATTGCATTTGTTCAGTAACAACAAATTGGTGTATTCACTGGTTCATTAGGGGGGGAAAAAGCATAAACCTGGCAGAAAAAAGAAGTTATATGTTTACACCCTGTCAGATTCTAATATCTAATCATGGCCGAGCAGAATCTGATTGACAGGATCCTCATCACAGCAGCTTACCAGTGATTTATGGACACAGAATACCATACTGCAGGAATGTCCAAAGTCCAGACAGATATTAACTGACCTGCAACTTCTCTCTTGTATGTATGAATGACCAGCCAACGCGTTGCAATTTCTCCTTTCACCTGATGGTGGCAGCAGACTGTCTTAACACAGTTAGCTAAATTCTCTGACTACACCTGTGCATGAGTTTATCAAATGATATTTAATCATGGCTACAGACAAAAAAGCACAAAGTTAACAGTAAGAGCGGACGATTTAAAAAAGTAAACTGGAAACAAGAATACGTTTTCATCAAGAGCCAGAGCAAGTGTGTGTGCCTCATACAGTACGTCAAGAACCTTTTGCAGTACTTAAGGAATTTAATACCGTATCATGCGACGTTATGAAAACAAACTTTCAGAGGATGAGCAGGCAGAGAACCTGAAGCAGTTGGAAGCTATTCTGGCAGAAACAACTTTTTATCGGAGTAAACATGGCGCAGAACATTACTGAGGGTAATAAGTGGTGATGCTTCCAGCACTAAGCATGGAAAACCTTTCGCTATCAAATTCTTGAAAAAGTTGCAACCAAGCATTAACAATGACAATTTTATTGATGATTTTCAGTTTGTCAAATTACTTTTGAAACCACTGACAGGTAAAATGAATTACATTGATTATCTCATTACAATGGCACATGCCAAGGGACGGGATATACTGTATTAAGCAGCAAGTGAACAGTCAGTTCACGAAGTTGATGTGTTGGAAGCAAGAAAAATGGGCAAGCATAAGGATCTGAATGACATTGACAAGGGCCAAATTGTGATGGCTAGATGACTGGGTCTGAGCATCTCTAAAACAGCAGGTCTTGTGAGGTGTTCCCGGTATGCACTGGTTAGTACCTACCAACAGTGGTCCACGGAAGGACAATTAGTGAACTGACAACAAGGTCATGGGTGCCCAAGACTCATCGATGTGCATGGGGAGCAAAGGCTAGCCCGTCTGGTCCCATCTCACAGAAGAGCTACTGTAGCATAAATTGCTGAAAATTTAACACTGGCTATGAACACACAGTGCATCATAGCTTGCTGTGTATGTGTCTGCATAGTTGCAGACCAGTAAGAGTGCCCACACTGACTCCTGTCCACTGCTGAAAGCGCCTACAATGGGCATGCGAGCATCAGAACTGGACCATGGGGCAGTGGAAGAAGGTGGACTGGTCTGACGAATCAGGTTTTCTTTTACATCATGGGGATGACCGGGGGCATGTGTGTCATTTACCTCACAACTTACAGGACATAAAGGACCTGCTGCTAATATCTTGAAGTCAGATACCACAACACACCTTCAGAGGTCTTGTGGAGTCCATGCCTTGACAAGTCAGGGCTGTTTTGGCAGCACAAGGGGGACCTACACAATATTAGGCAGGTGGGTTTAATGTTACGGCTGGTCGGGGTGTGTAATGACCAAAACATACAAAATCCTTAGTGTTGACAGTTTTTCATTTAGGGTTGGTAGAGAACTTAAATGCTAAAACATGCATTTTGTGCCTTGCAAGATTGCTAGCTGACTGACCAACTACTGCATTGCTAGGTCACCAAAAATATTCAAAACCTAATAAACCATCATGCACTACCTTTCTCTATTCATACTACTAATTCCCTCAGTTCATTTATGTATAGCATCATCCCAATATCCTTTTACTATCAAGGAAACTAATAATCCAAAAGAAGGCTAAAGGCCAACCTCTTCATTGATCAAGTTAACTAGCATGATTATCTATTTTGAAAAAATTCTTATCTCGTGTTTTCTTTTCATACTTTACGAACATCCCCATAAGTGTTTTTTTAATGCAGATGATGTTCTTAGTCAATGTTCTTAGATGATGTCCCTGAACGAGTGAACTAGCATGAAGAGGTAGTTTTGATAGAAACTATAAAGCACTATAAAGAAGCTATTAAAAAAAGTAAATGTAACATACAGTCTGTAAAAAAGTAGTTGTACAAATAGTCAATAAATCAATATCAAATTACTGAATATTGTTCTCAAAACTGGACAAATAATTTTTTAGCCATTTACAAACGTAAAAGCTAAGGATTTGTCTATTCAGGTTTATTTTGAGGGAAGCAATATCATACATGGAAATTCTTTTGAAAATACCAAAAAAAAATATTTTTCCAAGCATTTTCCAGAGTTACTTTGCTATGCCACTGATTGAAACTACTGAACTGATTGAAAACTAAAATACAAATTTTGTCATGAAAGACTTATGTAAAATATATTTTCTCAACTTAATTTAAAAAAATAGAACAGATGGCATAGTTCCTGAAGCAGAAACCAACCGGCAGTCATAAAATGATATGTCTATAATTAATTGATAGCATCCTTGTTATCGTGCATATGTGACTGTCAAAGCAAGACACAAAAACCCTGGCAGCAAAAATAAATGGCAAGTTCTTTGTGTGAAATCAACGTCTGAGACAATCTATCTGTCCGTCCCTAATGGGCAGACTCATGGACGTGTTTCAAAGGATGTGTTTTGCTGTCACCAAGAGTTAGGATTAAACAGTGGACAGTGAGAATGATTGACACAAATCTTAAGACAATTCCCAACAGTAGCCTGTTGGAGGAGTGGCACACAGAGCGAGAACAATATTTACAGGCTTTTGCTCAGTGATGGATTTGAGGGGATTGCAAAAGGAAAGTGATAAATAAGCCATACAATAGTATGAGATGCATTTCCACTCAAGCCTCAAAAACAACCTGTCAGTTATCATACCATTACTGATAGCTGCCTGATGGTCTGAATAAAGTTATAGGACTGACACGTTCAGCTGAAGTGCTCAGAAATGCCTTCTCAAAGCAATAGTGTAGTAGGTCAATTTGTCATTCTGTATGTTTAGTAATGGAGATGTATATTCTAAGAACATATTGTTCAGACTCTTCCTGTCAGCTTGAACCATTTTGACCAGTCTCCTGTGATCAACAAGGTGTTTTTGCCCACAGAACTTCTGCTCACTGGATGTTTTTTGTTTTTTTACCATTCTGTGTAGAGGCTGTTGTATGTGAAAATCCCAGAAGATCAGCAGTTTCAGAAATACTCAAAAATACCATCCTGTCTGGTACCAACAAGCATGCCAATGAACAGGTGCATCGATCTTCTTAATAAAGTGGTAAGTGAGTGTAGGTATCATCGAAAAATTCCTAATAAAATGCCAAAATATCCAAAAAATGGTAGCACATATTTGTAATATTTTTGGTGATTGGTGCGCCAAATATGTCTATTTGTCTCCTAAAATGTAGAAGTTTAGACTTATCATCTTAATGGCCATGGACTTGAAAAGAATCAGGCAAAGGCAGCCAACAGGAAAACACAAACAGCATCAACCCAAAAAGCCTGAGGAGAGCCAACGCATCAGGCCACTCTGCATTTGGATTTCACCATGCCAGGTTCAGCACTTCCAGGACTCTCTCTGAGCAAATAGAAACATCTTGGAATGAGAATACATTAGCAGGGACAGAGGGCAAAGATATTGGGCAAATAAAAAAAGAACAAACTAGCCTGGAGAATGTCTTGCAGGGTTGGGTGCAGCCGACCATGAGCCTGAAGCATCACTCAAACACTGTTTTTGGCAGGCGCCTGAACACAGGGGCCAAAGCTGGACTCAATGCAAAATATCTCCAAGAATAAAGATTTGGGGTGGAGGATGGGCTAGACGGACTGCAGCCAAGTTCATAACTATTTCTACAGAGCCTCCTTGCATCAGGATATTGATGTCTTCATGTAGGGGCTTCCTGAGCCCTGGGCCATTAATGGCTGTCGTGGTACAAAGAGCACAACAATTGGCATTTCTGGGAATGAGAGAGAATAGACACGTCCACACAGCCACTCATGCACAAACCACAAAATGGCTTCTCCACATTTGGAAATGCTTTTGGGAAAGATGAGGCCATGATAATTATGTGGCAAAATAAAGGTAAAATTGCAAAGCTAAGACAACAAGCTTCTGATAGCTCAGAAAGCATGCTGCAGTAGAACTTCTAATAACACAGTAATAAGCCCCTCCCTACTCCTGGTCCAGAGCCAACCTCATACACAGGAACATAACACTAACTGCATTCACTTAGAAGCAGAGACAGACAGAGAAATGATCATTGTTCGTAGTTAAATGACACTTGACTTTGCCACTGTGTAGTTGCCTCGTGTGCTGTAATAATGTTTTGTCAGGTGGTGGCTGCCTCTCTTTACTGTTGACATTCTATCAAATGTGTGCAAAAGTCCACCTCATTCCAGGAAATGAGTTATGCAAATGGAGGCTGCTACATACTGATATGTGAAAGGTAGCATGAACAAGTGCTTGGCGTGTAGCAATAAAGGCTGACTTTTACTGACTGTTACTGAAGCCTGGGGGTCACTTGCTGGAAACATTGCCTTGGCCAACTGACACTACATGCAGATAAAAATGGGGAAAGAGAACATTAGCATAAATCAGATCTGTTGTCTCTTGATCTTCCCATCAAGATGGTAATCTACTGTAAGTCAATACGAGCCAACACTGGCTACATGGCTTCATGCTGAGAACAGCTTAATTACTGACCCCCACATACCTTAAATCACACCAATGAGACCAAACAGATAAGGAGCGGTTTTAAGTAGAGATATCTGAGAGGACTCCATCCGAATCGGAAAATGCAAATGAACTGAAATGAATCATGTTTCATTGTTTCACGTTGCCAAACACCACGCTTAATCTCCAGAGCCAGGTCTGCCCTTAGAAATGATAGTGATTTTAATCTTTCTGCTGCCTCTCATTGTGCTCCTTTGAGGAACATTATAGTGATCCATGCTATTCTTCTGTAAGGTGGTAATTCTAAGTCACTAGCTAACAAAAGTGTATATTATTGGTGAAATTGCATATTCCTGCATATTATTGTCATTATTGAAAGGAAGGTTATTGAGCCCATCCATGCCAGCAGATCTGTAAGAGAGAATATGCGCACTTTCCCCACAGCTCATGGTTTGTTAATGGTGATTAAACTGATTAAACAGAAACTCTCCAAGGTTAACATTCTGCAATAATAAAGAACCACTTGACAAACTGATTTAGCTTTGTTGGTCCAGCAGATTCCAAACTCAGATTTGGCAAGTGGGCAACAAACTAAATTTTCTGGATTCTTCATCGATTTTTGCCCTCCAAACACTGGGAAATGATTTGTGGATACTCAGTTTTAAAACTGGAGCAGGCGTTGTTTTTCAAGGAGTTTGTCCCATTGCTTGCACTTCTGACAGGTTTATTGGGTAATAGTGGTTTATACTACAAGTGTTATCCTGGGGGCAGAGAGAGGAAAATAAAACATTGTTTGCCCTCTTGTTTTGCACTATCACCAGCAAAAGTGACACAGCACTTCCCTCAGGTCATGGTGATCCTTTATTAAATGGATTGCGCATTAGGTAGGGATCTAAAGATTTCTGTAAAGCTGCTTTGGGATGACGTTTATTATTAAAGCACTATACAAAGAAAATGATTGAGTTAAAGCCGCATCTCGATTCTTGTGTCACATTTGCATGCTGTATGTTGATTGTTGGTAAAAGTTAAAAGTAAAACACATTCAGTGCAAAATTGCTACTTTAAAAGAATGTTTGCGAGACAGAGCGAAACCTGCTAAGGGACATGGAGCAGGCTCTTCCTCCTGAAGACAGAAGGATAGAACAGCTGTTTCCTCTCAGGGGTCCTGGGCTAGGAGCAACATGATGTGCAATGAGTGGAACCACGTTCCATTTTGTAGGCTTAATCACAAACAGTAGGACTAGTAATCCACTGCCACTGGACAAATGACCCCCAGCAGTGGTGAGGTGCAATTAAAGCTTTACCAAATGATGCTCCTTTCACCCCAGATGCAACATCTGAATGTAAAACAGAAGTCGATAGCTGAGCACTGCATGCTTTACATATCATCCTCGCACAAAGCTGCTCTGGGGAAAACAAGGGACCATGCTGTGGAGTATTAAACAGGAGGAACAAATAAAGTGTAGTGGGAGGAAAAAGAGGGGTATTTCATCCACCGTGTTGGTCATTAAAAGCTCCTTGGGAAACACTTCCGTTGTGTCTTCGTTTATCCATTAATCCACTTTAATTAATTCTCTTTCATTTACCATGTTTAGGAAGGATCAATGCCACAGGTTTCACTTAATTTGACAAATGTTCTTTCTCCTAATGCCCAAGTGTTTACAGGATTTATGAGGGTTGTTCTTTAAGGTGTGCTGTGTTCTTAATGAGTCATCCCAATAATTCAATCTTTTTTCATTTCATTGTTGACTGTGGTCTATAATTCAAGTTTTTTTGCACGTGTTGTAAACAAATCTCTTGTCCCTTGAGTGTTTCCTTGCTTTAAGAGGCAACAGTGCAATCTTGAATAGTTGTAGGAGATTTTTTTTTTTGCTTGTTTGTTTTGTTTTGACAAATATTGTGTTACCGTCCATGGTATTTACAAAATGCAGTATAGATTTTGCATTCGCTGGTTAAGAATTAACTTAACTAGAGATGCATTTCCACACAAAAAAAAAAAATGCGAGTGTGATTGCTCCACAGTGCAAAATAAAGATGAGTGCAGCTCATGATAGATGGATGTGTGTGTTGGGTCACTAAGGTATGAAATGAACTTTGGTGGCTCTCTGATGAAGAGTGACCAAGCAGGAAGACTTTGATTCCAAAACTCCATTTATTTCAATTGGGCTAAAAATGCATTGCCGCCAATGGGAGCAAAATGCATGGATGAAAAGCAAGAAAAAAGATGAGTAGTTGATTTCATGTATGTGTTCAGTGGGTTGTCCTGAGGTGTTGTATAAAGTTTGATGGCTCTTTGATGACGTGTGACTGAGCAGGAAGACTTTGATTCCGAAACTCCATTCATTTGCAATGGGGCAAAAAAAAAAAAAAAAGACAAATAAATGAGAAATGTGCGTCTTACCAAAAGCTGTATACAAGCACACCATTTGCGCACAGGATGGACAAGTTGAAGTTGATTTGGGATCAATATCTCAAAAAGACAAAAAAAGTGGTCAGAAGGAATATAATAATAAAACAGTTGGATAACAATAGTGTGCTTGCGTCACAATCACGCTCACAATACCATGCATTAAATTGAGTAAATTTGCATGCAAAAGTTTAATTGAAAACTTTTATAGTAGCTGAAGGCTACTATTGGATGGCTGAAACTATAATGTTGTGGAGAAGGTGTAATAATAAATGGTTAATGTAATTTAATAGAATATTATGGAACAGTCTTATTAAGTCATTATTATATACGTTAACTTGAAACAGCCAAGTACTGCAAGAAAACTCTTTTACTCTCTCAGACAAATCCCACTGTAATCTTGCTGCAATTTATTTCCGAATACAGAATCATTCATTAAAATAATGTTCTAATGTGAGTGACAGATTAAAACTGACACAGTGAACAATTGTTCGGGTCACAAACCGTCGTTCAAGAAAACACGCTTTAATAAACAGCATCCTAAAGAAAGCAGCTTCATTCTTTGGCATTTTACATGTTTCTTGCCCTCAAAGCTCAAAAATCCAGTCCCAAGGGTTTCAATTAGAAAAAAAATAACATCCAAGTGTAGTCACTCTCATGATAAAGACTGATCTCCTGAGTGTTTAGGATGGGCACTGCGAGAAGTGTTGCTCTGTTTCTAGCTTGGGTTAATTGGATTCCTCTGCTCTTTGCCAAAGATAAAGAAAGCTTTGCTTTATTGTGAACAGAAATCATTATCCAAGTGTGGAACGTAAAATGTGTATTCCTCTGTTCAAGAAACACATGCCTTAATATTGCACATAGATTCCCAAGAAGTGTCGGATATGCTGGGAGAGGAAGGCTACGTTGTTGCTGACTCACTTTGGACTTCATTATTTCTCACTGTATACACAGAAATAAGGGCCATAGCCATAGCCAGATCCTCTGGGACTCAGAGTTTGGAACAGAGTCATTCTTCAAAGTCAGCTCTCAAAGAGTTACACCAAAAATTTACAAAGTGACCTCCACTACTGTCGTATATTACAGCATGTGCAATGACCAAGGACTGAAGACACTTTACAGGGGGCAATTAG
>JAOTRR010000031.1:13135844-13146062 GCA_028570945.1 Gogo arcuatus
AAGCTAGTATTGCCCCCTTTAACAGAAATAACTTCTTGTAGGCATTTTGCATAATCGTCCACCAGTCTCTGACATCGGCTTAAGGGATAAGGGATGTACTTATTTTTTCACATGGCTGTAACTGAGCTAATAGATCATATGTACTAACTGGCATTATCACACACATCTGTTTTGTTTGTTTGTTTGTTTTTTCAACAAATGAATGTCACTCAATGATTTTTTTTTATTGCGATGACAACAAATGGTCAGACTTTGACGGTTTATCACAATAGATATTTATATTATATTATATATTAAAACATTTGTGTAACAAGTGCATATTTTAGATGTGTATGGATAATAAAAAAAAAAGGTCAGCCAAAACTACTCCGGATATTACAGGAACTTTAAGAAAAGCTGATAAACATAAAGGCAAAACCCAACAGAATCTCAAGGAACAATAAATCCTTCAACATGGATCATTACATCATCCAGTGGAATGTCTATTCATACGTAGTCTACATAACGCTGCTTTAGGAAATACGCTTTTAAATGATATAGGATTCAATATGGCGAGATTTAAACACAATTTTTGAACTTCTACCTGAAAAATGAAAATTAGAAAGGCAGATGTATTCATGAAATAGGAATAAGCATTTTTTTCAGTAATTGTAAGTTTGCTCTTACTTGCTGAGGAAATATTCAATTCAATTCAAAATACTTTATTTTTCCCCAAAGGGGCAATTCAAGGCAAGCAGGTAGGCAATCAAAGTGCACAGAAATTTCATCTACACACACAAAGACAACACTAAAATACTGACAATCTAAAAATACAAACTTAGAAATGAAAGTTCTATAGATGGAAAATATCCAGTGATCGAACAGAAATAAGATTCTGGACAACTAACACACATTAACACACTCAGTGAGCCTCATGTATCTTTTAGTAAAGTTGTATGTAAATGACACAGCTCATTTGCATGTAGTGTCGCCCACAAAACTCCATAAAAGGTAAGTTGCACAGATAGCTGGGAGCACAAAATGAACAATCAGGGTAAAAGCTGAAAGACAGATGTGCAAATTATTTTGATTCACTTCTATGCCAATAATAATAATAAAGTGAGCATAATTTCTTTTGTCATATTTGAATGATTAGTTTTATTTATCTTAATTTTTGGGTTTGTCTTGGCTCGCTTTCTTTTCTATGTCCTTTAATTAATGCTGATAATATAAAACAACTGGTTTTCACAAAATGTTCTTGATGGTACGCTTAATCTCTGATATAGTGAACTAGCGTGAGGATGTGTTTTTGATAGAGACTCCAAAGCTCTTCTGGAAGTTGTTCTGGATAAAGGTGTCCGTTAGTTGCTGTAAACGTAATAAAAATAAGCAGTTTAAACTCGACAGTATATTCCAGGCTTTTCAATTATATAAACTGAAATCAGTGAAGTCGAGGTTTACATGAGTTCGTCTGTAATGCCATTTACACTCAGGAGCACGAGTAGGATACGAATGTTTTTTTTCAAAATTATTGGATTTTCATGAATAACCAATTTCTTGGTCCCAATTTCTTGAGGCCCATTATCTTTAAATACTCACTCTACCTGACACACACTGTCAGTATCAGCTGTTGTGTATGTTGTACTACACAGGAATTCATATGAAAAGGCCTCCACCACTAACAACCCTATTGAAATAATTCGTTAAGCTGCTGAATGCTTCTGTGTGACTGGGCATTGTTAATTAAGTCATTCTGAGTGTTACAAACTGTTCTGTCCCCACTTCTGCACAAGTATAGGGTACCTGCGAGCAGTAGCAGGCTGCCGGACTGTTCCTGTCGAGCTGGGATCCAGGTACACTGATGAAGAGTGGTCACAGAAACTCCTTACAGTGAATGAGTTCATTGACCGTTACATTCTGGGCCAAGTACGATTATAACTGTATATATGCCATGACCGTGTTTAGGTGTAAAAGCACTGTGGCTGGTTATAAAGCTGTTTCTGCATGCGTGTGTTTGTTTACAGGGGGAGGCTCCTACAGGATACTTGGCTCAGCATCAGCTTTTTGATCAGGTGACATTCTGTTTTAGGTATCTGGCTCATCATGGTCATGTACTTAGTGTCATAATGTTTATATACACACAAGCAAATATATGAAATCAAAGACAATTAATGTCATTTTCATTTGGAACATTTATTTACAGTCAGGTCCATAAATATTTGGACACAGTTCTTGTTGTTTTAGCTCTCTACCACAGTATATTGGAGATGAAATTAAATAATTTATTTGACCTAAGTGCAGACTTTAATTTGAGGGTATTTGCATCCAAATCGGATGGTGTAGAAATAGGAGTACTTTTTTATATTATATTACATTACATTACAGGCATTTAGCAGACGCTCTTATCCAGAGCGACATACAACATACCCAGAGCAGCCTGGAGGTAAGTGCCTTGCTCAAGGGCACTTCAGCCATTCCTGCTGGTCCAGGGAATCAAACCAGTGACCTTTTAGTCCCAAAACTGCTCCTCTAACCATTAGGCCATATGTGCGCTCCCTCTCCTTTGCCCCCTTTTTTAAGGGGCCAAAAGTACTTGGACAATTATTTCACTTACAAGTAAGCAGATAAAAGGTATAGAGTTGCTTTCAAGTGTGGCATTTGCATTTGGAATCTGTTGCTCTTTACTTTCAGTATGTCCAAAGAGCTGCCACTGCAAGTAAAGCAAGCTGTCATTAGGTTGACAAATCAAAACAAGGCCATCAGAGAAACACCAAAAACATTATGGCCAGATCTACTCTTTGGCATGTTCTTTAAAAGAAAGAACACGCTGTTGAGCCCAGGAACACCAAAAAGCCTGGAAGACCATGGAAAACAACTGTGGTGGATGACAAGAATTCTTCCTCGGGTGAAAAAAATCTCCTTCACAACAGTTGGCCAGATCAAGAACATCCTCCAGGAGGTAGGTGTATCTGTGTCAAAGTCAACAATCAAGAGAAGACTTCACCAGAGTAAATACAGCGGGATTACTACAAGATGTAAACTATTGGTAAGCCTCAAAAACAGGAAGACCAGATTAGAGTATGGTAAAAGTCTGTACAGTTCTGGAACAACATCCTATGGACAGATGAGACAAAGATCAACTTGTAGCAGAACGATGGGAAGAGAAGAGTATAGAGAAGGGAAGGAACGGCTCATGGTCTGAAGCATACCACAGCGGCCAATGGAACTGGCTTCCTTGTATTTACTGATGATGTGACTGCTGACAAAAGCAGTAGGATGGATTTTGAAGTATAGGGTGAAATTATCTTCTCACATTCAGCCAAATGCTTTAAAACTCACAGTGCTTCACAGTGCAGATGGACAATGACCTGAAGCATACTTTGAAAGCTACCCAAGAACTTTCCCAGGTTAAAAAAAAAGAAAGGGCAGTGTTCTGCAATGGCCAAGTCTATAACCTGAGCTGAATCCACATGAGCTGCATTTCACTTGCTAAAGACAAAACTGAAGGCAAAAAAAACCCCAAAGAACAAGCAGGAAGTGAAGACAGCTGCAGTGAAGACCTGGCAGAGCATCAACAGGGACGAAACCCAGCATCTGGTGATGTCGATGTGTTCCAGACTTCAGGCAGTCATTGACCGCAAAGGATTTCAACCAAGTATTAAAAATTTAAAGCTGAAAGTCTGCACTTTGTGCTAATATTCATTATTTAATTTCAACTCTAACATAGTGTAGTAAACAGCTAAAATAATTATAACTTTGTCAAAGTCCATATTTTGATGGACCTGACTGTATATGGTGCTGTCTAGTGCTACAGTGATGACACTCTGACAGAGTTGTCTGTAAGTTTTGAAGAGTCATGAACACTGTGGTATAGTCTGCCAGAGCAGTTTGTTTTCCAAGGCTTTATTAGAATGAAAGGCTAACAGTAATATTTGTTCTTCCAGGTCCCGGAGTTGAAAGAAGACATCCGCATACCTGACTACTGTTGCCTTGGAGAGGGAGATGAAGACGGCATCACGATTAATGCTTGGTTTGGGCCAGGAGGAACCATCTCTCCTCTGCATCAGGATCCCGAGCAAAACTTTCTGGCTCAGGTTAGCGTTGGTGTTAGTGACACTTTGTCCTGATTTTCGATAACATACAGTATTTGCAAACTCACTGCTGGATTTCTTTCCCTGATAAATAACAGGTGGTTGGGAGAAAGTACATTCGTCTGTATAGACCCGAGGAAACGGAAAATCTCTATCCGCATCAGTCCGAGCTTCTGCATAATACCAGTCAGGTACTGTACACTACCTCGAGCCTGTCCTCTAAACCTGTTAACATCTAAAAACAACCACATTTCATCAGGCAGCATAAGCTGATACCCGTACAACAAATTAATAAATGTGCTGCTGATGATGACAGTGATGCATGATTTGTCCTGCCCAGGTGGATGTTGAAAATCCAGATGTGGTCCAGTTCCCAGACTTCCTCAAAGCCTCTTATCAGGAGTGTATGCTTGAGCCTGGTGAAGTCCTGTTCATCCCCAAACAGCACTGGCATTATGTGCGCTCATTAGAGCTTAGCTTCTCTGTTAGCTTTTGGTGGTCGTGATATTAGAGCCCCTTAACATTTTTAAACATTATAAATAAATATTGCATCGTTTCTGCAGTGTTAAAATCTTATGGGAGTATTTCAAGCAAATAATCAGTTACCATTTACAATTTTCTAAGTATTGTGAAATATGCAACAAAAGTCAAATGACCCCCCCCAACCCATTTTGAAGCTCTTGTGGTTGTGATGGTTAGCAAATTTAACCCTTTAATTCATAATTTATTAGATCAATTACAAAAAAATAGTACATATGTCAATTAAAGTCTTTTTATGCTAATTTTGTCTTGATGTTTTTATTTTATGACTAAACTGATTTTCATATACTACTTTTTCCAACCATAAAAGTTGTACATCAGTAATAGACCATTTTTCAGACCAAAAAAAAATCAATAGTTGCTTCAGTGAAAACAGAAGCAAGCGTGATTGATAAAGTCTCCAGAAAAACTGTGGCAGGTTCTCCAAGATTCCTCGAAAAGCTGCCAAAGGTTTGTCATGCCAAATATTGACTTTGTTTACTTTAGTGCTGTTCACTGCTCTTTATAGAGAACATTTAAGTTCATTATTTTTAAAGGCTTCTTTGCTTTAGTGTGTGTTTTGTTTTTTTTAACCTGTGCTTAAGATTTTGAAAAGTACTGTATGTCCAAAAGTTTGTGGACACCTGACCATAATGCTTATATGTGCTTTCCTGTTGTTATAAGCGCCACTCTTCTGGGAAGGCTTTCCACTAGATTTTGGGGCGTGGCTCTGGGGATGTGTGTTCATTCAGCTACAAGAGAATTAGTGGTATCAGGTGCTGATGATGTGTGAGGAGGCTCCAGTTCCAGTTCATCCCCAAGGTGTTCAGTGGGGTTGAGGTCAGGGCTCTGTGTAGGACACTCGAGTTCTTCTACCTTCATCAATCTTGGCAAACCATGTCTTCATGGAGCTCACTTTATGCATTTGTCATGCTGAACAGATTTGAGTCTCGTAGTTCCAGTGACGGAAGGGAAATTGTAAAGCTACAGCATACAAAGACAGTCTGTACAATTGTGTGGAAACAGTTTGGGGAAGAACCACATATTGGTGTGAAGGTGTCCACATACTTTTGACTATAAAGTGTACATAAAATAAATGAAGACTTTTATTGGAAGTGCATGCTATACCACAGTTATTACCCTTTGTTCTATCAGGCTGATGATTTTACCCAAAGCATCTTACAACTGAGACAAGATTACAGCAGAGCAGTTGAGAGTTAAAGGTGTTGTTCAAGAACCGAACCATCCCCAGTGTTGGGATTTAAACTCACAACCTTCAAATCAGTAGCTCAAAGCCTTAACCACTGACCCAGCACATTAGGTTAAAGTCAGTTTGTGAGTATCATACATTTTACACGCACAGATCTCCCTTTAACATTTAATCAGAGATTATTCCCCATCATTGCTTCGTTTTGTTTTTTTTTTTCAGTAGACAAAAAATGTTAAACCACATGACACATGGCCTGAAGCTATCACTATACTCCACCTTTACGAATTCCAACAATAAACACTCACTCTGTGACGTATTAGCACACAGCACATTTTAATTATTGAGGCTGAGGTTCCTTTTTCATTTGTATCAGGAGGAACTACATACAGTTCTCCCAATTATATACAATATATTCCTTATTCGTTCTGTCATGTTTACTACAGCCAGGTTACAACAATGTCCAACAAATAATCAGTTTTGAAAATTTTTTACTTCAAAATGCTTTAAACGATATACATTTTTCAAAAAAATATATATATAAAATATTGAAGGTGGAATCAATGAATCAATGAACATTTGAATTTTTAATTATAATCCAATATTTTACTATTGTAAATATTTACTATTCTATTCAGGATATTTCTCCTAACTTTCTCCACCAGATTCTTTCGAAGTATATTTCACCTTATTTCAGGATTCTATAGTGCAATGAACTCGGATTGTTCGTTCCGAGTGCACTTTTCCCGTTCCTCTTAACTGTACCATCATACGATCCTTTTATTTAAAAAAAAAAAAAAAAAAATGCAGTCAGTTGAACTGACATTTAAATCTGCATTCCAGCCCTGATATCAGGATGCAGCGAGTTGTCCGATATTACGACCTCCTGGAGCGGCGTGTGGCAGACGTGGAGGGTGTAGGAGCAGGCAGCTCTCTCGCAGATGACTGGCTTTGTGGTTCTGGCTGGATTTCTGACAAAGTAAAGCAACATGTACATTTACGCGACGTTTCTTTTTGTTTTTAGATAACCGTTTACTGAAATATGACCGGACCTGTGCAGATGCGATAAATTCACACCAGCTGCATAATAAAGAATCTTACCAGGTATCTCATGAGCCCAGAAGTCACTGCAGGAAGGGCAGTGTGGATCGATGCGTCCTTTAAAATATCTGGCCACACAGTGATAATGCATCTTGATTCCACACTCATGGTTTTCACAGATTTGGCCCTGTAGATATGAAGGTTAAGGTTGTTCACAGAGATGTATATTATTTTCACTGGCACTGAGAATAGATAACTTAGATGATGTGCTATACAAAGTGTTTCTTTTAAAGCTTTTTAAATGCTACTTTAAAGGAACTGTCCACGCTGAAACACAAAACAACACTGCGTTCGTGGTGCCTCGTAAGTGGTAATATCGTCATTTCCAATCTCAGCATGGTCAATGTGAGAAGGGGGGGGGGGTCATGGACGCCTCCAAGAAAGCGTGTTTGCTCGGTCATAGCACGTGAAGCTCATAAAAAGCTACTTTACGCACACTTTTATAGTTACAGGCCTGAGTGACTGTTGGTGCTGTTCTACTACAGTGACCTTCAAACATTCGTGCAATATTTTGGCTTGAAACTGCACCACAGCAACAAGTAGCAAGTAGTGTTAGCAACAGGCTAGCTGGCTAACATTATAACGTTGATGATTACCTTCTCAAAATAGTGATTAGTATGGTTAATGTTATAGATTTAACCAAGTACTGTGTGTATATTAACCGATCTAAAGCCAATACTGCTATAAACTACTTTAAAAGTAAAGAAGAGGGGCTTTACACTGTTCACAGTGTGAGCAACCACGTTGATTTGACATCACTTGAGTTGAAATTGAAAGTTAAGGGGGGCGTTTCCGGCGGTTTTTCAGGTTGTAGGCGGTGAACTACAAGTTGTAACCTCGCTTTGAACATAGCATACATTTATACTGAAATATTTGTGATGGATTTTGTGATTCTGGTAGGAATTTGTTGACTGTTGCTGCATTTCTGTTAGAAGTCAGCGGTTGTGTGCCAATTCCTACTCAGGATATATGTACAGTATTTGTACAGCTTTTACATGCTTGTGGTTCAAGTTCCGAAGAATTCCCTTTTCCACCAACAGGGAACAGGTTCAGTTCTGGTTCACGCACCACATTTTGAACTGTTCAGAGCATTTCGACCAAAATTGGTTCAAAACCTGAAAAGTTGATTCCCAGCTGGAACCAAAAGATAGCTGGTTTTTCCAGCGCGAACCGTGACGACATCAGTGGGCGTGTCATTAGTTTGGAGAGTTTCTATGTCTTCTTATCACTAGTAGTTGGTCCATGCTTGTTTTTGGATGAAACAAATATCTGCAATAACAGAACAAAAGCTTGCAGGTAATCAATGCGGTCCACCATCTTGCGACTACTGTTTACTGGCATTGTACATTGTACAATACCCTCCGTTCATGAGCCATCTTTAATTACAATGGTTCTGCTCAAAACTGTTGGAAATGTGGGCTGGTTTGCTAGCTGGCACCAAGGTTCTGAGTCCTGAATGGAACCAGTTCAAGAACCCATTCCCTGTTTGTCGAAAAGTGGTAAGAGTGGAGTTTCTGTACATGTTCTCCTCCAGGTTCTCCAGTTTCCTCGCACTTCCCAAAAGCATGCAGATAGGCAGACTGGCCATGCTAAATTGCCCCCTAGTAATGAATGAGTGTCTGAAATGTGGATGTGGATGGGATGAGATGGACTGGCGTCCGATCCATGGCGAATTCTCCCACTTTAAACCCAGTGTTAGCTGAGAAATCCACTACAGATCCACGGCCACCATAATCAAGATAAAGAAGTTACTGAAGATGAATGAATGAATGTTATTCCAGGTTGATTTTCCACCTTTCAAGCAGAAAGGAACCATTTCCAGGAAGTGTGTAGCAGTAATATGTCTATGATGCCTTTAAGTCAAGCAATCTGGAGGATATTTTGTTTATGCTGATAGAGATATCTATCTGGCATGCTTGCAACTGGTTTTGGCCAGTTTGCTTGCTAATTGTTTTGGTTAGTTCCAGTTAAATCCTTGAAACTTATCTTCGCTCACACATCTGCTCTCTGTTTTCATAATCTTATCCTGACCAATGATGTAATGCTTCATCACCCATTGACGTTACCCTGTCATACACGGATAACTCAGCTCTGTAAATCACATCTTCCAATCGTACAGAAACACTACACTCTTAGATCCCATCTTCCAATCATATAGCTACAACACACTCTTGAATGCTGATATATACTCATGTTTGTCTTTCAATAAACTGAGAAACATCTCTAAACAGCCGTGTCTGCGTCAGTGAATGCTGCTTCTGAATATATATATCCGTGAGGCAGAATCTCCTAGGCAGCAGACATCTACATTCCTAGATCATACTCTGTCAATTCAACATCCTTCAGTACAGACAGATCAAAACCTATCATATACTAAAGGTCCAGCCACTTGGACTAACTGCTACTCATTTGTAACTTCAAAATGATCTGGATGACTGAAAAGCTTTACAACATGCTCCCAGTAACTGTTCGGCTCATATTTTGCTCACCTGTAAGACGATGTTGTGGCACACGTAGCACAGTCTAATGAGGTCCTGGTAAACTGTACGTATGTACTGCTCCATCTCCATGATGCAGCGAGTACTTAAAGTGTATTCACCTTGTTTCTGGAAAAGAGAGACATCCAAAAAAATAATAATAATAATGTTTTTTTTTCCCAATAGTCTTTAATTTGTTCTTTCACATGTTAAGTTATTGTACATCTATCCATTTGTCTCCTCTATAACAATGTAGGAGATTAATGTATTATTAATGTGAAATCCTGAATTTATTTACTATGGAGCTTTGAAGATGCCAAAAGTATATGAATATGAATTTTGCATATTTGAGTTAAATACATGGCACAATAAATAAAATATTTTATCCTGTGGTGCATCTAGTACATTTACATTTTTTACAATATTTTTTTTCTTTGTTTTTAATTTGCTAAGGGTAAGATTTGCCTTAAAATATTCAAAAACTATTCAAAATTACAGGTGGTAAATCTCTAAAATGTAGATTTTATGTAAATTCGATCAAAAATGAAGCAGCCAGGAAAAAGTAGACGCTTTCAGAGCGGTCAAACAAATAAAAAGGGTTTTGAATAAAAAAAATGTTATGTATTAAAATAGCTACTTTTCTACAGTGATGTTAAACGCTCGATGCTTAGTAAAAGCCTGGCGTAAACTACAGTAGCAGTCAAAAGTTTGGACACACCTTCTAACTCAATGGATTTTCTTTATTTTTATGAATTAAAAGACACTTCATGTCTTAAACTAATGATGGACGTCGTTTCTCTTTACTTAGTTGAGCGGTTCTTGACATATGGATTACTACAGTTGT
>JAOTRR010000031.1:13213148-13223831 GCA_028570945.1 Gogo arcuatus
GTTTTCAGTTTTAATTTCAATTTCAACATACCGTCCCAACTTTTTCTGATTTGGGTTGTAGTACGGCAGTATGAGTGCTTGGATGTGCCCATGGTTTGTGAAGGTTGGAGTAGAAGAACTCGAGTGTCCTGACCTGCACAGAGCCCTGACCTCAACCCCACTGAAGACCTTTGGGATGAACTGAAACACCAATTGCACCTCAGGCCTCCTCACCCAACATCAGTGCCTGATCTCACTAATGTGACTGAATAAACACAAATCCCCACAAACATTCCCCAAAACCTAGTGGAAAGCCTTCCCAGAAGAGTGGAGCTTATAACAGGAAAGAGGGAATAAATTGTGGAATGAGACGTTCAACAAGCACAAAGAGGTGTGATGGTCAGGTGTCCACAAACCTTTGGCCATACAGTGTAGCACTTCTTACTGTTAAATTAGTCGTGCTGTATATTACTGTATATATTAGCTTGTGAAATCTGTAGCATTGAGTATACAGTTTGCTGTTTTGAGGAGGAAAATATACATCCCTCATAGCTAGTTGGTGGTAACAAAAGACGAACGTGGAGGCCATGTTTTTCCCACTTTGTACCTCGAATGCACAGAGATCAAAATTGATGGAGTTCTGATTTCCCACTTTTGAGGAAAATCTCCAATTCCATGTAAATAAAGGGAGGGGATTTAATTAATGCTGTGCTGTTAGCTAGAATAAATTACATCATTTTTCTGTTGTAACTGCACTCTGAGATACAGATTTATTTATTTTAAAAAAACAGTGACAGATGCCCATTGTACTTCAGTATGTATGCTGCTGCAGCTTTCATCTGCTTCACTCTGTAACAGTCTGTCATTTTGCTTTACCTTTCTAAAAATCAGCTTCTTTAAGATCTGTAGACCAGGAAGACTACACTCTCTACCAGGACCCGTCGTAGGAACCTTGAAGTTTGGGTAAGACTGAATTCTCCTCTACACAGAAAATGTCGATAATGGACCACAGCCCCACGACCGGCGTTGTGACGATCATAGTGACCCTGATTGCCATTGCTGCTCTGGGGGCGCTGATCTTCGGCTGCTGGTGCTACTTGCGGCTGCAACGCTTCACTCAGTCCGAGGATGAGGAGAGCATCGTTGGTGAGGGCGAAACCAAAGAGCCTTTCCTCCTGGTGCAGTACTCTGCCCGTGTTCCTCGGGCAGACCATAAGATCAAACTCGCTCCTACCGGCACTGAGAGCCACAGCTAATTGTTCTCTTTAGAAAAAGCAGTGTTGGGAGTGACCCATGGAGGGATCAAATTTCTTTGCTCTTTTTATACATTACAAAATGTATAGCACTGATTGTTAACATCCTGTTGTAATGAGAAATGGTTTCAGGTCAAAGGCAGAACAACAGAGCGAATGCATGTATTTGTCCAGCTGCTTCTAAAGTCTCTGTAGTTTGAATGTTTTTGCACTTTGTGGTTGTCTAGTGGAACCCTGTAATAATGTGAAACTGAGTGATAAGGTTTTGTTTGTTTTTTTAATTTACAACTAGCTAACATTTTATTTATCTGCTAAATTATGTCCTTGGGTACAGATACTTTTTCTGTTGTACTATTTCATAAGAATTCTAGTTCCAGCCAGAGCTGGCTCTGGTTTAAAGCCGGTATGTGCAATGACTGCACATACTTGATGGAGAATTATTGCGTATTAATTCAACAATCCATTTAATATGCCAATTAAATCAGTCGTGTCGTCATAGTTAGTGATTTCAAGAGCCTTTGAATGTGATTTATACATTTAGTCTCTGACATGAAATCAGAAATCTTTGTGTGCAGTTTAAACATTTCATTCATAGTGCTGGGTTAAGGCTCTCTGCTGTCTACTTTTTTAGCATGGAAACTAGATTTGTATTTCATTTCTACGTACATGTAATTTGACACATGGCATTAAATGCTGTTGTAGCTCTGATCTGCTAAGAAGCCATCATGAATGAAAGCCAGTGACTGGGTCTCAGTGTGTGGAGGTACAAGATCCCAGAGGTATTCATCACGGTGGCTGAGCACGTTTCTGTATGGAATGAGGAGTTTACCTGAAAGATGTAAATATTTTTGTATAGGTCTTTCACCTTTGTCATGCTGAAATGCACAAGTTTGTGAGGGGGGGGAAAGTTGTGAATTGTCTGATTTCCTGTATGAATGAATAAACAAACTGTGATTTGATCTTAAGCAGAGATATTTGCATAAATATATTTTACAGGATCCGTTCATGTTCAATGTTCATTTCACTTGAGAGTTTAAAAAGCCAGATGCAAACACTTCCAGGATGCACTGTGATCAGATTACGGTCGAATCACACGAACCACTTTCTGTATATGGCCACATTGCCTTTGTAATGTAAATGATAAATGTGCCTCAATGTGCCCTAGACAACACAAATACCTGTGCATTGGACTGGGATCTCACAAGGCCCCCCTCAAAAAGTTTTAACTTTCATGCTGTTCGATATGAAGCTGGCAGGACAAAGAAAGGCTATGTTTATTAACATTGGAGCACATTGGGTTGCTTTGTGCAGTGTTGCGCTACATGTTTAATCATGGTCATGCGTTCATCTCATTAATAAGTGCTTTCTCCTGGCTGGGGATGCTGTGGCTTAATTTACTAATTTATAAATACTATACAAGCTAATAACTAAGTTTATTCGACAATATTGGGGGTAGTACAAACGAGAGCAGGCAGGATTGGTCAAAGTTTTTGAGGGAGTGGGCAGGAAAAAAAACAACAGGCTTCTTCACATCTCTATCATCTAGTGTTTCTAGGTTTGTGGTTTTCATACAGAATTGAACTTACAAAAAAGCGCCAAGTCTGGCCTTCTTACCATTATCATAATTATTCATTATAAATGACATTTAGGCCAACAAGAGACCTTTAGGATTGTGACGAAGTAACTATTGAGGAAAGATATTTAGTACTGCTTATATTACAACAACGTACTTGGTGTTTGAAAGAAATGTATTTTTAGTTTGGCTTTGCCATCTAGTTCAATGTTATAGAAAAGGTTATTAAATCATTGGATAGTATTGCTAAATGAATAACGTACACCACGGTGCTGTTGAATTCCTGTTTGATTGGTCAGTGTTGATTAACTTCTTTAACTTTGACAGGGACTTATCTGGTGGAAACTCCACATGAAGTACATGTGACAAAAATAAAGGCTTCTTCTTCTGAAACATGTTTAATTGTTGATATGGCTAGTAATCAAGTCAATAATGATATCATTATTAGAATTAAGCATAGATTCATTCATTCATCAGTAACTGCTTTATCCTAATCGTGGTCACAGTGGATCTGGAGTCTATACTGGGAAACACTGGCCAGGAATACACTCTAAGGGACACCATGCATACAGATTCACACCTAGGGCCAATTTAATATAGTCAATCCACCTCCTGGTATGTTTTTGAAAGGTGGAAGGAAACCGGAAAACGCAGACACAGAGAGAACATGCACAGAAACTTTCATCAGCTCAGGATCGAACTGGGATAAAGCCAGGGGATTGGTGTGGATCATTTCACCTGCGAGGTGACCATCTAATCAGAACAATGGTCAGGTACATATAGCTGTCTTAAAGACACAGTAACAAAAACAGGATGTTTAATTTTGTGTGACAAAGAGAGGCCAAATGAATATATCCGTTCTGTGGAAACTCAGAGACGTGGCCAAGTCATGTCACAGGTGTAAGGTTCTGTGACTAGGTTAAGGTTAAGACAAAAACAGGAGAATTCGGGGGGGGGGGGGGAGAGAAAAACTACAATTTTGTACTACAGTGAACATGTTCTGTTTTATTCATACATGATTCTGGATTAGTCAAACAGAGAGGGGGAAGGGGGAAAAAAAAAAAAAAAAAAAACCCAAACCCTCCAACTCCCACTCGCTGTGGCTCAGTGGTTAAGGTTCTAACCTCATGATCAGAAGGTTCTGAGTTCAGATCTCCAGACTGATGCGTCTTCTAGCAAGGAACTCAATTCTCAGTATGCTAAATGAATAAAACTGTAAAATGTAATAAAAGATCTGAAATAATCTTACTGAAAGAAAAAATGTATTTGGATCTGAAAGAAAAAAAAACGTGATGCGATCATGAACTTTAAGTGAAATGTTTAAGAATGACAGCCCTTTTATACATAGCTGTCCCATGGGTGGGAAAATGTATACGTAAGTGGACAAATGCTGCTCAACAGCAGGCCCAAGGGAGCAACAATACCAGTAAAGACAGCCAGCACAATGCTGTAATAATTGATTACGTCAGAGATTCTGTAATAACTCCAACACAGAGTATACAAGACTCAAGGACATATATTTATAATTTGAAATATAACCAGACATTAGCTGACTGAAGACCAAGAGCTGATCAAACAAGCAGAATGAGGTGCTCCTGCTTGGTTGGTTGGTTGGAATGAAAAGCTGAACACACACTGGCCCTTTGGTACGTCTAGGGTACGAGGGATCTTGGATTTTAGTAGTAACACTTTCTTGCACATGGGTATGGCTTATAATTGACATACCTAATGTATTTTTTTAAAGAAAAAAAGGCATTTCTACTTTTACTTAGACAGTATTAAAACATGCTTTAAACATGCAAAAACAATTATATTTTTCTGTGTTGCTGTCCCCCATGTGCATCTCAGCTAAAGGACATTAAACAGGATGTTACTAGTGAATACTGAGAACTAAACAGAACTACATTTATTCACACAATCTCAAGTCTTAAGTGACTTCTTTCACTTTATAGCAGGATGAAGCATTTGTGGGTTTTACGTGGCCTTTACAATTATCCATACAGGGGTTGGGGAAAGAATATTGTATTTAAAACACCATCTTAAAGGTCAGAACAACAAGGCAGGAAAATATGCTTTTCTACAATGAGACGGCAATAATAAAGACTAAAGAAGGAATAAAGTGCAGTACCTAGGTTCGATCTTATCAACCAGCTCTTGTGCATCTGTCACAGATGTTTCAATGATAGTATTTTAACAGCACTGGCACGGTCATTAAATCAGAATGTAAAACTATGTAGACTGTGAACCTAGTAAACCTAGAAAACATTATTATTTTTTTTTTAAACAAATCTGGAAATGACAAAGAAACCGCTGAGAGGGGTGATATAAGCTTATCCCAGAGCAATGAGACAACTAACCTCCAACGCAAACCATCTTCCTGAAATTACCCTCAACTTATTTATCATACGCTGCTTAATGTTTACTTCGCATGCTTCTGTCACATGACGTGTGCAATATACTACCAGAAATGTCATATTACCATTAACAACAGGCCAAATTAAAACATGAGGGAAACAAACCCGACAAATTCTCATAAACCTGCTGTGATCATGTGACCAAATATTAAAATATCATTCATTTATACTGTAGTTTTTCTTCTTTGGTTTCTTTGGCCTGACTACAAGTCAAGGAATCTGAATAGAGACCCACTGTGTAACACTTACTGAGCTAGAACATAAAACACAATGGTTTTCTTTTTTTTCCTCTGTGTTAAAATTAACAAAGCCATATTTTAGCAGAACGCAGCTCCAGCTCTGTTTCCCATTAACAATAAACAGAGGGGAAAAGAAAAAAACAAAACAAAAAAAAAAACAGCTGTCCTCTCGAACTGTAGGGAGCTTCACTTGAGCTCATCCACTTCAATACTGTATTTCCGACACAATTTTCAAACATCTCTGGCACATTTTTGAATTAATTAAAGTTTACTTAATGTCTTTAAGCAGAAAATTATATTTGCCAAAGTCGTTATCGTTTGGCGCTATCAAGTGATCGTTTCGGGCTTTGGCAAGTTTCATCAAAAGAAATTCTCTGCGGTCCATCCACTCCTTCAGCTCTTCCTCGCCATGGGCCATAGGACACTTCTCTCCTTGGGGGCATGTGCCCTTAAGAAACCTGCAGCCAGCGAACATACGTCTATCAAATACATGTCAACGTTTGTAACAGCGCTTGGATGCTGTAGATTCAAGCCGAACTCACCGCTCACAGACTTTGAAAACATCTCTGGGGAAGCGATACTGCCAGCCGTTCTGGTCATCCTCGGAGTTGAACATGCGGTCCTTATGCTTCTCTGAGGTGATGTGCTGCTGCCACTGTTTGTCACTGTTACAGTTCTTCCCACACAGCCAACAGTGGTTGCCAGCCTAGCGAACAAGACAAATCATGAGCTGTGAGATGACTGATGAAATGTGTGGGTTAAAAAAAAAAAGTAATTTTATACAGTGGTACAGGAAGTTCATCTTCTGTCTTGTTCCTGTGCTGGGAATTGCACTTTCCTTCGTTTGTGGTGCATCATATTTAGAATTAATTGGTGGAATAACAAAGAAAATGTATCAAATGTACAGTTGAGGAGGGTGTGTGGATGAGGGTTGTTCCTTTACCACTTCCTCTGCGTAATCTGTTGGCATGTGAATTTGCTTTCCATTCTCCTTAGCGGCACTGCTTGAGCTCTCTTCACTACTGCCTGCCTTCTGAGACTGAAGCCAATTCTCATAAAGCTGCTCCATATCTGCAACTACAAACACACTGGGTCTCATTCATCAAGCTGGATGTGAATGGATTCATAAGCAAATCATTCATATGAGCTCATACAAGCAATTCGGTCCTCCTGTAAATTCAGAAAAACGTTCGTATCCGACTCATGTTCCAGAGTGTGTGTAAATTTACACGCAAGACGACCAACTAATGTAAAAACCACGACTTGACCAAATTCAAATCATAGAATTTGCACGGATTACTGCACTTTTATATCTGGAAGATACTGTCGAGTTTAAATGTTATTTGTATTATGTTTACAGCATTTAGCAGATGCCATCTTCTAGAGCGACTTATAAGAAGAGCTTTGGAGTCTCTATGAAAAACACATCCTCATGATAGTTCACTAGGTCAGGGACTAGAAAGAGAACATTTTGTGAAATCCAGATTTTATATTATTGGCAATAATTAAAGAATGTGAAAATAATGAAAGTGATCCAACACAAAGCCATAAATTAAGAGAAATCAAACTAATCATTCAATTATGACAATAGAAATGGAGTATTAACGGAGGACGGGCCGGTCTGTCTGCGCTGAGCTGTAAACAAACGCCTCAGCTGACAGAAGATTTATTATTAAACATTTTATTGACATACAAGTGAATCAAAAATAATTTCTACTTCTGCCCTTCAGCCTTTACCCTGATTGTTCAATTCATGCTCCCAGCTGTCTGTACACTTGACCTTTTATGGAGTTTTGTGGGTGTCACTATATGCAAATAGGCTGTGTCAGGAACACACTTTGCACTTTATGGGTGATCAATGTGTGCACACAAGTACAAAGAACTTTTTTTTTGTAAATCCAGCGGGGATTTTTAGCTCCGTGTGGCTTACAGATACATTTACACCCAACTTTACTAAAAGGCCGATTGTACAAATTAAACTTTGGACCAGTGGATGAGCATGCGGCAGAATTCGTTAAAACATCACATTCGTGGACTTACTATTGTTATCCTTCATATACGTCCATAGATCTTTCTCCTCCACGCTGTGGGCAAAAGTACAGTTCCCAATATACTGACATTTCTTGCCAGCAGCCACATGCATGCAAATCTGATGATGGAAAAATACACAATGAAAATATTAGCAGGGTTAATACAGTAATGATAATGTTCTAATTCATTCATTACTTCTTGTATTTTGTGCTCGTCATCACTATAAAGCTCACCTCAAACTGAGCAGGTGCAGGCTTTCTTGTTGGGAGAGGGCGAACTTCTGTCCACTTCCTCCGTTCCACTGAGCTAACCAGGACCACTCGTCTATCTTTGGACCAGCTGGAAAGTTTAAAAATCCACATGACTTCAAAACTAAAACTTCACCCATTGCATAAAGCCAATTAGTATTCAGTCAGGCAAAATGGTGAAGTCAAAAGCTCACAGGTGTCTGGCCTTAGCGCTGCAGTACTTCTTGTGCTTGTCTGGCTCAGTGAGTTGCCCATTCCTCCAGCACTGACCACACACAAACTGCATTTTAAGATTAGGAGGCCCAAACTTCTTTAAAACGGCCTGCAGCTCCTACGGGACCACAACACATAGGAAAATCCAATTACGTGTTCCATTTAACAGTTTTAATCAGCGTGAAAGTAATGTTGAAAATGTCTAGGCACCTGTTCTCGTGAGCTGTGCTCAATATTCCAAAACTTCTTTGCCTCCTGGACAATAGCATCATGTGTAATACCTGAAAGGTTGCCAATATGAATGAATTAGAGCTCTAAATGGGCAGGTCTTTTCGCTTATGTTCTACTATTACAGTTGAGCTGTGGACCCACCTTGCTCACGCTGCATAATCCACACTTGGAGCTCGACGAAGCTGTGGGCAAAGAAACAGAAATCCTCTCGCTGGCAGCCGTAGCGCACTGCGTGCCTGCACATATCCAGCTGGCACTGTGAATGGTATGGGCGAATTTTGGAGTACTTCAGGCTCGTCTGGTTCTTCAATAAATGGACGAGGCACCTGATGAAAACATGAAGGTGTTCGGGAGGGGTTACGGCTTCAGCGACTATGCGTCTTTGCCAGTAGTTAACAGAAGACTTCGTCATCAATCACCACCAAAACTATGAGAAGAGATGCTTACTTATTCTGATCAAACCCATGCTGTTTCACTTGATGAGAGCAGATACCAGGTTTGCTGATTTTTCTGGGTTTGTCATCAAAGCACACCTACAAATCAGGCCACACTTATTAGATATCTTCATAACATCAAAACACATGCTTTGCTGTGGCAATAGAGCACAAACTCTGACGCTGTCAGTCTGGTTTCATCCAGTCTTTCAGTTGGAATTCAAAAGCTCCAAAGGGTTAGAGTGCACAAGGCATTGAATGTTTGATGCCTTTTTAATACAACAGGAAATGATGAGATTCTAAAACATTTGTTACTTTCAATGCTCAACTTAAAAGCAGACTTGGCCAATTGCGCATGCTAATATGACCTGGATGGGTCGAGACACGGTTAGTAGCTCGAGCATCAAATGCACGGATAAAGAACTGATGTGTGGGAATGTTTTAAAAAAAATAAAATTCAGGCAAATTATCACCTGCTTTTAACGAATTCTTTAACAAATTTGCAAGTAGACTCTCATTTTGAAGGAGCGTGATAAAATATTGGTGTTCATACCACATACCGCTGTTGCATTCTTAAATCAGAAGTTGTTGATTAATTTGCTAGAACAGCACGTCTCCCACAGCGGCTGTAATTCAAATTGTAGGTTTATACTGATGCGCTCGTTTTAGTGAGATACATTTATTTAACGTTAAAGGAAAGCGTCTCCAGTGTCAGCAGTCTGTAAGTCTTCAGGACAGAGGAGTTTGTACTTTCCAGTTTTCTCAGTAAGCTGCAGTTTCTGTCTTATTATAACTTCAATGGAGAGGACATAAGAGTAGCTGATTAGGAACGACTGTTTATACCAGTCACGTCATGAGTGATGACAGGAAATGACTCGTCTTGGGGGTGTTTAACAACGTTACGCAATAACTAGAAATGGTTAGAAATTGTAATCATTAGCAAATTGCTGTGGTATAAGAGGAATAAAACAAGCAAAAAACTTTGGATTATTTTCCTATAACAGTATGCCATAGTGGTTTATTCCTGTCTTAAAACGGAGACTGGCGTTAAACATAAAACCACCATAACTTTAGAAACTGATGTGGTTTAATGATACATGCTCACTTCCTGTGGTGTGAGTGTCTCCTGCTGCTTCCTGTGCTTTACTGGCTGCTTGACAGGTGCCATTTGGAGCTTAATAACACAACAGTTTGGCATCGTTAAGTACTGGAATATAAACACAACTGCTAGAGTAAATATTCTTGTGCATTTTAGGGGAGAATCTATGATCTTAATAAAAATAAAATGTATTAATTCCTTTTGTTTAAAAATCTACATTTTCCTGTAAAGCTGCTTTGTGACAATGTCTATTGTTAAAAGCGCTATACAAATAAACTGATTTGATTGGATTTAATGCAAAGTCCTGATTAGTCAGTGATGTGTGTCTCTTAACACATGATCTCAGAACACAAATGAAACCTTGTTTGAATGATTTAGTTAGTTATTTGTTTTATGGAGACCCTTGTATTCCCAAATAGAGGAAACTGAAATTTAGTGGAAAAACAACAGGAATTTTTGGTGTTGAATTACTTCAGTCTGTGTCTGCTCACGCAAGACAGACATTCATGCCAACAGCATCACATGCATGATCTCACCTCACAGAGGAACAGAAATATCCCTTGGTGCTCCTGTAGGATTTTGGAAACGGTCAAATTAATCTTTGCTCGACTCCCACTTGGATCGCACAGCAGGTCTCTTGAGATGAAGCCCTTACGCTCAAGGGTCCAGACATCAATTTCTTCTTGGCAGTAAGCAAATGTGCAGTGACCAGGGTACTTACATTCTTCTCCATTAGCAACGTCTTTAAATGATTAAGCAAAAAAAGAAGATAAAACAACCCATTAGAACGGCAGTCAGGGATCATGGAACGTATGTAACTATATCCAATACCAGTCAAACGTTTGTACACCCCTACTCAGTCATAGGTTTTTTTCTGCATTTTGACTATTTTCTACATTGCAGAACAATACTGGAGACATCAAAACTATGAAATAACATATGGAACATATATGGAATTATGTGGTAAAC
>JAOTRR010000031.1:13432733-13444502 GCA_028570945.1 Gogo arcuatus
GTGTGTGTGTGTGTGTGTGTGTGTGTGTGTGTGTGTGTGTGTGTGTGTGTGCACGGTTAACTGGGCTGGCAATGAGCTGGTGATGGTGTATTCCCACCGTGCACACACACTAAACCCCTAATCCATCACGAACCTGCATGTTTTTGGCGTCTTATTCCTGACAAAATTTTAACTATTCCAGGTGTTAAGTGTTTAATTGGCCCTTGTTATTCTTGTATTATAATAGTACCTAATAACGTTGTTTTTTTTAATACACTCTCTAACTTGCAGTTCAACAAACATCTCTGTCATTTGCAGAGTGCATAACGATGGACAGCAGATTTTTACATGTGCAAGCTTGTATTATGTGAAAGGCAATAATACAGTTTATGGAGAACGGTTTGCAAAAGTAGATTTCCTTCTACTGTGACAATTTGTTTTGCATTTATTTAAAAATAAATAATGGGTGTCTATAATTCTACAACATGTTGTATGTTTTTTTAGATAAAATACTATTATTTTCTTTTTACAAATACTATAAATAGTAATAATTTTATGCTTTTTCATTAGCATGTTGACATTATTTTTGGAATACCACCCAATGCTCTTCAGTCACATACAGTTCTGCTCATAAGTTTACATACCCCATCAGAATTGTTTTCAGTTTTAGAAAATATAAGTGATCTTAACATTAGTATTAGTGCTCAGATGAAGCTATTTATCACAACAGACATTTCTAGGTACTATATACAGTATTATTCATAATAATAATGATACAGTGAACTGTAGTTAGTACAGTATATGTTAAATATACATTCAAGTATTTTCTGTAAAATCGTCCAGAAACACTTAGGACACAAATACACACTTAGTACTTGTACACCTCTAATACACAAGTATTATAATTACTGTACATGAAAATAACTTTGAACTACTGTGTTTGTTATCTTGGAAAAAAAAAAACCCAATGTACTCTACTCACAGAGCACTAAAAATATTTTATAATTTACTTGTATATAGACGAGGGTAGTCAAATTCCTTTAAATATTGCATTCAAATTTTAATTGCTTATATGTTTTAGCATTCAAATGAATTTCAGTAATAGTTTTAGCTGTAACAATTTTTAAAAAATCCCGTTTAACTCAGCATCAACACCTCTATATATATTTATTTGTATTTAAACACAAAAGACTAAAAAGAAAAAAAAAGAACAGGGAATGTGAATAGAGAGGCGCTAGTGTAGAGCACGAGTATATTTTTAGAAAATGTATAACCCTTAATAAGTGTGTTTTAGTTGTTCCTCTTGGGGAACCTTTAAAGGTGCCATGTAGAACCCTAAAACACATTTTTTTTCTTGTCACAACCATTTTAAGAAGCTAAGAACCCTTAATTGCTCAGTGAAACCTCACTACAAAAAATAAAATATAATAAAAAATGTATCTAATATTTCCTATTATATGATTACAATAAACCAAATATAAGATTATTCAACATATTTCTACTGATTGAAATAGCTTTGTTATATGGGCAGATAGATATTCTTCTAGAAATAATTGCTTAAAATTAGCTAAATTAACTCAAAGACTGTTTCAAGCTTTAAATTAGTAACAATGGCTGTAAATAGGTTTAATAATATTATATTTGGTTTATTGTAATCTTATAAGAGGAAATACTAGACTAATTCAACTATATTCAAGATATTTCTCCTTGCTGATGAAAAGATTTTTTTTTTGCAGTGTTTGATTGTCCCTCTTGGGAAACCCATAAACATTCTATGTGGAACCCTGCAAAAGGGTATTTCTCTTTCAGAGCACTTTTAGGAACCCTTAAAGGAAAACTCCAGGATTTTTTAAACCTGGGCCCTATGTTCACATCTCTTTGGAGTCCAAATATTTACTAGGGACAAAAACAATTGAAATCGGTCCAGGATTGAGTTAGGCAACAATAAAACGGCTATATAGTGTAATCCTATGGGGCAAACATCCACGTCAAAGTAAACTGCTTGTTTTCACCACTGACAAACTCATAATGTTATTATGAGTGTCTGACAACATGGAAAGGATCCCTACAGAGATACACCTGTGTCTGTTTATCTCGATAACTGTAAAGAAACTGTAGAAAATGACTGTTTCTGCACTCATTGTTTTACCTTTCTCTTCTTCCCGTCCCGGACGCAGCGCCCCGTTCAGTGCCTGTAGCCGATTATCACACGGGGGCTGGTTTCTGATGTTTACAAACGGGGTCCTTTCCATGTTGTCAGACACTCATGCATATTGTCATAATCAGCTAATTATTCAGACATTACTTTGGAAATAGACTTCTTCATAAATTCTGTGTGACTTCTCCTTTTGTAAACAAGCAGTTTACTTTGACGTGGATGTTTGCCCCATAGGATTACATTGTATAGCTGTTTTGCGGTTGTAGCGTTCTAACTCAATACTGGACCGACTTCAATCATTTTTGTCCCTAGTAAATATTTGGACACAAAGAGATGGGAAAATAGGGCCCAGGTTAAAAAAATCCTGGAGTTTTCCTTTAAATATTCAATAAACCTCCAGAAGAACCCTTTTTCTAATACTAATAGAAGACAAACAAGACAAAAACAAACAGGAGCAGGAAGCAAGAAGTGTTAACTGCACAATACACATTACCCACTGGATTCAAAGTTATGTTTGATGATATTTGGTTTCCTTTCTGTCTATTGGAGCTGGACACCATCTACTGTTGAACCAAACGGCATGGCCTAAACGATCATCATCCTCTTCATCCATTGTCTTACAGCTATACGGAAGACGCTCATGTGGTTTCTCTTTAAGATTCAGATCAGGGACAGTTGTGATAAAGCTTGTTCTAGCTGGGGATCCAGAGATATGGGTCTTACCTGAGAGTCATTTTCAGCATGATCGCCCTTATCTGGGCTAAGCTGACTTCCTCTGTCCTCTCTCAGCCCTTCCTAACCTCTCACCTGGACAACACCACACCACCAAACATAGGATTGTCTCCTGCCAAAGATGCTTGTTTGCAAGGGATTAGCCTTTTTTCCTGTCACACTGACCATGCTTGGGTGCCATTGTTGGTGAAACACACAATCGCCCAGCACAATCGCCATAATCAACATGGGCTAAGAGCCAAAGCATATAAACACAGAAAAGCCCTGGACACTCCATTTTGTGTAACCATGAGAGGAGCCATAAATCCAGGAGAGTGAACAAACACATGTTTACAGTCAAATAGTATGTTTTTGTTTTTTTTTCAAACAAATATACCATGGGAGGGCAGGGAGGAAAATTTAATTGCTATGAAAATGATGATGCCCTGAGAGTTGTGTCACTAGGATGGCGCGGCAAATGAATGGAACAATGAGTCTTTCAGGCAATTACCTCATTAGATTGAGAGTAGAGTTTCATAATTTATCAGGCTGTCGAGATTAAAGTAATCCACAACACTGAAACTCAAGAGCTGATCTCATAATGGATATTTTAATCATGCCCCTCAAAAAGAACGAGGAGCCTATTAACTTTCCATTTCAATTTTTTAAATAAAAAAAAATGGCTTTGTGCACCTCTGAAATTACCAAGGCATCCCACAAGATGTTACAGTTGATTATTTTGAGACTTTAAAGAATCAGAACTGGATTCTAGGCTATTGCGTGCAACACAATTCTTATTTTATATACTAGAAAAAAAATTATTGGTGGTTTAAAAAAGAAATGAATAACGGTCATGCTACATATTGAATTCAAAATGCATAAAAATAAGACATAGTAACACAATCCTGGAGGTGATAATGATATTTTTACATAGCAATCGTATTTGAAAATGCCCTGTATTAACCCACAGTCAGGAGTGGTGAGGTACACTAGGGAGTGCAATAAGGTTAAAAGTCTGGTAAGAACTGTTTCTATGGCAATGATACAAGTTTATCCAGCATATTTACATCCTAATCTCCTGAGAGGGACATTAATGGAGGACTGGAGCCCCTAACACTGGCCTTAGATAAGCTCAGAGCTCACATCTCGCCTCATTTTCTTCCTATTTCTTTGTCTGTCTTTGAATTCCTCTCCTTCTCCTTCCTTTCATTACGCCAAGCATGCTATTAAACATGTTCTCCAAATCAACACCGACCACACATTGCTGAAGGAGGGACAAATTCTGATGCTGGATTAAGCGTGGCCACAATTGTCCCATTATCACTAAAGACTGATACTTTCCAGACCGATGCAGCTGTCGAGAACAGCCGATAAGATGGCTGTGATCCATTTGTTTGAATTGAGGCACATTAGAAACTCAAATAGCCTGAATTAGCAGCTAAATGTTCGCCTCAAACTGTCAAAGCAGTGGTAAACAAACAGCAGCAGGGTGGGAATAGAGCGATCCAGGCCCTGTGGAGGCACACTCTAGGGGCTTCCTGTGGAGACTTCCCCATAGTTACCACACTCAATACTGGCCCTGTGAACTGCACTGAGGATATTTTCAACTAAACAAGAAAATGCGCTCTGACAAGGTTTAGTGTTCAGCGACAAGACTGGGACGCAACACAACTAAAACCTAACACTAGCCTTCTTCACATGGGACATGTGTATTTACATAAGATTTGCTTGACCCATCCTTGTTATAATATTATAGATGCCTGTATTTGTTTGATATTTATGTAATTTTAGCACTTAGGTATTAGTAAAAATAGGTTAAGGAATACTAGCATGAAAAATGAAAAAATAATAACATATGGATGAGTGAGATGGCTTGAATGAGCTCATGGATCTAGTAATCGTAGCATAATAATTATATTTTCCTCATAACGCATACTGTATGACATTTTTATATCACCTTGTACTTCTTACATTATGGGGGGCATCTTTCTACAAGAAACAAAACTGAAATAAAAACTGAACAACTCTGGCCTGTTTCTAGCTCAGCTTTACTGTTCCTCAGTCCAATTATGATATCAGTCATTTGATAGTACTCATGAGTATCCTCTTCTAGAAAAGAGCAGAATAAACTCAAAAGCTTCTTATCTTTCACCTAAGGATGGATCGTACCTTAGCGAGTAATTCATCTTCAACCCTCCATGGACAAGAGACAGGCTGTGAGCTGACAAAAACACTAAGAGGATGTGCGTAGGTTTGTGTGTGTGTGTGTGTGTGTGTGTGTGTGTGTGTGTGTGGCTCAGAGGGAAATGAATAGAGTGAGGTCAGTCCTATATTGAGCAGTGAATGGAATGATCAGGTCTTTAAAAGGCTATTGTGGGTTTATATTTGGTGAGAATAGCCATATTATCACATACTAGCTCTATTGTTCCGAAGTCAAAGTCATATCCGATGATGATTGGCTTGGTGAAGTGTGTTGATGGAAAAAAGCAGAGCCCATTGCCTCTCCATCTCCAGTGCACATTGCATTGGCATATGCGGCTCACTGAACCCCAGTTTTGGCCAAAATTGAAGAGCTTACACAGAGGAAAATAAATAGGTGGTTGAATAGCAATAGCCCATGCCCCTGCACCTCTTATCAGTGGGAATCTAACAGCCGTGCTGTTTCAGAATTTCAGTTTAGCTTCCGATTAAGGTATGTCCCGGCATTTTATTCCCTACATCTCTATGCTTCATAGCTCTCAAAGACTTCTGGGTAACTGCCTATTATCCGACAGTTCCACTCCACTGACCCTGCCAATAAAACTTTTCATATCCCAATAAATGAACTCAATTGCTGCATTCTAAACATTTACACTGCGCTAACAGATCATCTCGAGACCTTGGAATTGGCTAAATTCATTTTTCCTGATGAATATATAGAAGGAGATTAGAGATATGATAGCTTTTCAGATTGCTGCACCCAGAGAAATTAGTTTAGCGGGCGTTTACAGAGGCTAAATTGGAACCATTAAATAGCGGATTGAATTGATAGCACATTCATTGTCTCTCCATCGGTATCACTGTAAAATCAATTAGCCGTCACTTTTTCCAATCCCAATAAAGTGTGATTGTCAGCCACGCATGGCTACAGAGAGCCTGACAGGCACTTGGAGTGGAACACCATGTGAAAACAAATTTGCGTGCTGGGCGAATGGTGGTAAATGTGAGCTGTAATTGGGTGCGGAAGTACAATTGTCTTTATCAAAAGCCAAATGGGCATGGTATGGACTATTAGCTGGAGCTCTGGCCATTCAGAAAGAAACTCATGAATTCTTTAGAAGGGCTAGAATAACAAAGTGAAGACAAAAGGAATATTTATTACGTCTTTTATTAGCATTGTGATGTGAGCGCAATCTGGTTATAGATAATGATATGCACGCTTAAAAATCACTGCGGTTTTAAGATGTAGCGGCACAATTTGAAAGAAATTTGACTTGACAAATTTGTAATGTTCAGTAATGATGGAAGCAACTGAAATACTGTGAGCAAAGGCATGCTGTTGACACAATAATACTCAATAGTGATGTGATATAGGTCAAAAAGAGAAAATATAATTTATTGACTTTATGGTATTGAAAAATTCTGTTCTGAAGTAAATCTACTCACTTCTACATAAATCTACGACAAAATTGACAGACGTCACTACAGAGGAGGGGTAATGATAAAGTTAGCTGATAGCTAGTGAGGTGAAATGCTATAAAAATGCTATAAAAATCAGTATTTGGAAATGTCGGTATATGTAAAACAAATTCAACCCTAATAGTAATAAGTAATTGTTTAAAAAAAAAGTTCTACTTTAATAGAATAAGAAAAACATGAATATTAATTTGACCTATTTCACGTGCATAATATTTACACTCAATCCATACAGTTAAATTATTAAATTAAATCTATTATATTATTTTAAATCCCAGTAACATTTGTTTGCTTCCTGACTCTCGGATCATCTTTTTATTTGCTGAATTAGACTGAAACACATATCAGATTCATTCTATACTTTTTGTTTTATGGTTTAATCTGTTAATGTGTGAATTTGTGGAGTTAAATCTGCTTTAGTCATTTAGAGTCATTGTCTTCCAGTTTACCATGACAAACTGCACATCACTTTCCCACCATTATGGGAATAAATGTTTATCTGAATGATCTAACTACACATACCATGGGAAAAGGAACAAACGATTCAATTTTAGAGTCATTCAGGATTTCAACCATATATAACATACTTATATACTGTACATAACATAGGTAATACTTTTTATTTTTCTATTGGGGGCTCACAAAATCATCTCTCTCTGAGCGCTGCATTCATTCTGGTCAGCTACTCCCCTTCAGAAGCAAATCAAACCACATTATGCCTGTCAATTTGCCACAGGCGTTCCCGGATGTCCTCGCAGATCAAGACTTTCATCTCATTTTGCCTTCTAATGAAATCAAAATGGGAATCCTTCTATCTTTTGCCTTTGTGCCAAGAATCCTATTATCCTTACATCGAGCGAGCCTTAGTACCATATTGGTGAAACTAATGCCACGGTTTTCGCATGCGACACATATGGACGTGCCAGCATTGCGAGTAGCTACACTATCACATATGCTGTGAAATTATGAAGCATGTGACATGTGGATATCACCAAACAGGCCCACAACAGATGAAGACCCGGGAAAGACCCAGGCGCCCAGCAGGAGCAGTTTGGAGAAGGACGAGAGGTTATTAATTGGAGGCTGATTAAACCGTTTGTGCATGGAGTTGCCAGGATACTGTGCAGAATATGTGCTCAAATGCAACACAACACTCAAATGTAACATCTTTACACTCTAAACACACTCCTGAACACACAACAGATATTATACCATGCACATGTATTACAGTGTGGCCCAAAACTCCAAAACAACAACTAACACAACACTCACGATCTATATCAATATTAAATATAAACATATAATGAAAGATTGGAATAGTTTGTCCCAAAATAGCATGTCCCAAAATATTGCAGTATATTTTCAGTACATGACATACAGTATTTGTATGTTCTTCACTTAATCTCTGAAAAATATATTATTTACTGAAAGCAGTAGCAAATATAAGACCTAACACCTAACTAACAAAGTGTTAGTCATTAAAACATCACAACCTGCTAAAACATAGGTGTGTCACTTAAATAAATAATGTTAATAAACTAGAAGGGCATTCGGTAGAGTGCATACCTCCTCCAAGCCACATATTCGGATTTGCATCAAAATCTAATCAATTGTTCCTTGGCCCATGGCTTACCTTTCTTCAGAATTTCATCAAAATCCGTTCACTACTTTTTGAGTTATGGTGGGAACAGGCAAACAAACAAGCAAACAAACAAACAGAGGCAAACACATAACCTCCTCCAACAAAGCTGGTGGAGATAAATATACTGGGTCTCATTTTAAAAAGGAAATAAGAGGGTAGTCAAATGCATATCTCAGCTAAAAAAAAAAACAGACTTATTCTCAAATTATGTAATAATAATAATAATAATAATAGTTCATTGCAGTGAGCCCTGACTTTTCAGACACTGTAGCCATATAGCCATTTATTACAGTTTATTTCGTATACTAATTGAGATACATTGTAAGAAATGTGGCAGAGACACGGCTGCAGATCTGAGCTTGGTTTCTCTGAGAGCGTTTACCGCTCTGGCTTGCGCTTCTTCTCTGGTTCAGGTTTGGGACGAGACTGACAAGAGGTCAGGGCCGTACCCACATCAGCAGCCATCCCAGCTCCTCTGTCCACCAGAGGAGGCCTTTAATGTCATCCAGGCCATCGAGCTAAAGGAGATGAGAAGTTCTACAGCAGGTTTTTCTCACGAACCTGGATGACCTGGGGGATCTTTCCTGAACCGTAACCTCAGCTCGAGTGGGTGGCCGAGCTGTAGAGAGGCCTACAGGTGTGGTACAGATGCCAGCGGAACATGTCAGGTTTGAGCTGGGATAGCTGGGAGTTGGGGCAGCAGCTCCCTCCTCTCAGCGAGATGCTCACATCTGCTTCGCCATTCTCTCGCAGTAATTACCCATCACACACAGAGCAGATGATGCACTCCACACCATTCGCCACCCAGCCAGGACTATTTAAGCAAACAGCTGAGAAGATTTCAATTAGGAAGCCACTCAGTAAATGTATTCACTGTAATGATTTTTAGAAATGACTTGAAGGTATCTATGGTGATTTTGTGTGTGTGTGTGTGTGTGTGTGTGTGTGTGAATAAATTATGATTAAAAAAAGCCTATGGTAGTTAAAAGAAAAATGTTTAATGATTCCTGAATAAAGCGCTTAGGAAAAAAGTCATTTAAGTGTTGCTCTGAACACTTCAGGACTTTACAATTACAGCGACCTGTGCTATCAGATGGAAAGAGGAAGATAAAAAGCCAGGAACCTAGTAATGGAAATGTGTTTGAAGAGGTGCGGGCTCTAATAACTAATTTAGCCTAATAAACTATAACCGATTTAATCTCCACCTTATCAGGCCAAGATTTCGCCACTTTCCTTTTTAATTGGCTATTTTGTAATCCTGATTCCCAGCGGAGCCGATGGTCTGGCTCTGCCTCCAGAGGGCTCGCATGAAAATCAGTTTGAAACGGTGTGTCAGTCTCATTCTGAAGTGGCCATCTGGCCAGCGTACAGGAGCGATGAACCCCGGGGTCTCACCCAGGCAATCAGCAGCAGCTTTACAAAATGTGTTAATGCAAATTTATTAGAAATTTCCTATCGGTCATCCTAATCTGCTTTATTATTCTCCTCAGAGCCAGCCTGTGTTAAGGACCAAATGGAAAGCAGTCTGGCACAATCCAACAAACTTTCATACATAGCATATATACATATGGAGCCATGCAAACACACTCACTCACACATACAGTATAGATGCATGCGTGTACACAAAAACACTCGGGGCTCATATCAGGGGTGCATGAACGTCACTAGCTTTGCTTCTAACTAACTTGTGAGCTAATATCGACGGGAATGAATAAAACATTAAAAGTAACAATAAGCTTGATCTGAATGTGGGGCTCAGTGCATTTACATATGCTTGTGCAATAAAGTTGATTTACATCCCTGACCTTGGCTTTTCTCTCCCATTAAAAATGATGATCCTTTTATACACATAAGGTACACACACACACACACACACACACACACACACACACACACACACATACTCAGAACTGTCACATAATACACAAACAGAACAGCAATAACTAATTCATGAAAGAGCACTGCATATTTTGCTCTCCTGCACCAGGCATCTGAGACAATCCAAAGAGAAATAATGGCTGGTTTGAATTCAAGCTGAACATATTATACACTTTAATGCTTATTGGAATACTGAATGCATCAACAACATTTATGATAATAATAACTACCCTCTGAACAGGCAAAAAAAAAAAAAACTGCGTTGTCTGTTGTCATTATGATAAGTGCAAGCACAAAATTGTATAATTCGTTCAATTTCAGCTTCTATTTGGGCTGGACTGTAATACTATCAGTCTCACTTAATTCTGAGTGTAATTAAACATATGCACCGGGCAGCAGTATTCTCAAAGTTACATTATCATATCTACATAAGACAGGAAAAGGGATTTGTGAAAGTGTGGGTGCACGGACAGAAGTTCTACGCCAGCCATTGATTCCATTTAAACTTGAAATGTTCCTTAACAAAAGCAGTGGAATAGTGGATAACGAAATGGAGAAAATACATTCCCATTATTTTTAATTGGACAAGCACTTTTACTTGACACTGTGGAGAGAGCTTTCAAGAGATAAGTTAAGTGAGCTGTTCCACAGAGACAAAGAAAAAAAAAATAACTGTTTCTTATTCTGTTCAAAAAGCTTGGACTTTATTGCTTTTCTGGATGATAGGGCAGAATCATTGTAAACAATTGCCCCTTATCCAGAGTGGGCAGAGAACTTGTTCATTTGCACTTTAGCGTGCCTGTGTGTATCTGCGCATAAAGGAGTCTATTAGGCAGTGAAGTTATTACAGGCAGCAGTCAGTCTCCCCGTTGCTACGATAAGGGTTGAATAAGATTAAATTATCCTTATCACTCAGCTGACCCTAGAAACAATAAGAGGCTTGAGGCCACTAGATTGGGTGTTGAGACCGCCAATATGACATTTATCAATGTGAGAGACATTTTTAAACACCATACAGTAACAATCTGGCAATCATCACCAGGGTGACATCAGAGCAAATGTGTTCATTCCGTATAGGTAGAGAATAATGGGAAAAGCCCCTGCATTATTGCCGGCTCTTCCTGGAAGCTATAGAGCCCGTCATTAATCCCAACTGTCTGTAAAATTGAAGCAATAAAAACCCCACTCGCCATACATCAAATATCTCAGCCAGTGATGCTCCAGAAAATATAAATCTGGAGACAAATAAAGAGATATATCAGGAGATTGTTTCAGTTAAGATTTCTGGGCACCTCACATTCTTTTTGTTGTACAAGAGAGAGAGACATTACACCCATGGCAGCGCGTGACCTCATTTGCTGAGGAGAAGAAATTTAATTAACAAGGCAAACATTGTCTGTCCCAGTGCCTCTGCTGAGACTCCAGCAGACAGCAACTACCTTTTAATACCCATCCAAAACCTCGTCATTACAGCCCGACAGGCAACCTTCAAAAAAACTTCACTTAGAAAATATTAAATCGCTGGAATCTGAGGATTTAAAACTTTCAAGAAGATTTTGATTAGTGTGTGTGTGTGTGTGTGTGTGTGTGTGTTTGTGTTTCTTGGTTTTTAAGAAAATAACCACACTTCAGTAATTACTCCAGACCTTCACAGCAGTGCTTCTTTTTTCTTTTGGGTGTGTGTGTGTGTGTGTGTGTGTGTGTGTGTGTGTGTGTGTGTGTGTGT
>JAOTRR010000031.1:13467306-13480508 GCA_028570945.1 Gogo arcuatus
GAGAGAGAGAGAGAGAGAGAGAGAGAGAGAGAGAGAGAGAGAGAGAGAGCATGTTGCAATGCAGGGTTCCTCACTTTGAATTAGTAGTTTTGCAGTCAGTTAAGGAAACTCTGAGACTTTTTGTTTTGGAAAACTGATACCTTGCTGAGGATTGGGTCTCACATCGGCCATATTTAGAACCATTAAGGTCGGAGAAACCCTTAAAGGTTATATGTTCCAAGTAGAACCCTTTCTTATAAAGTGTGAACCAATGAACTTTTACAGAACAACCCTTGAGGAAACCTTTTTTTCCTAAGAATGTAGTATAGACTGCTTAAAAAGTGTTCAATCCTTCATTGAGTACGTGTTGAAATAAATCAGTTTTGTCTTTTATAGGATGATGAATATTGCTGAGTGAACAGAAGCAGAATTTCTCTAAGAGCAGCATTTGGCTAAGACGCTCAACATATGCAGGGTTTGATCTCCCTTTTTGTCACAACAGCAATCAAAGCAGGGGTTTCTTTTAATTAAAAAAGAAAAAAAGAGCAAAGAGCATCATGGCACAATTTTAAACCTAAAAATAACACTGAAAGAAAATCAACCGTACTTAGATTAAATTCATTTCTGTACATTGTCTCAAGATGAATAGGCATCATTCACCAGGGCATGAGAATTCAATACAACCTTAAATGAATTAAATCCATGAACAAAATTAGCCTTACCCACCACTGTAGCCACAAAACTGACAGTTTAATTAAGCTACATTAAAAACACCAAACTCCTTTGCCTTTTCTAACACTACTTTCCACAAGTCTCTCACTTTCCCATTGTGTACTGAACAAACACACTGAGGAGGCTGTGATGTGAACACGGATTTCCTCCATGTTCCCCCTGCGTCAGATTATTTAATTTCAGGACATGCATTTAAAAAGCTACATTTCTCTCTTGGATACCCCAATATATAGAGGGAAGGATATATCGGTCAGAGACCTTAACGCCTTATCAGTAATTCACCATTGCCTGGTTATTAAGGGCAGCTTAGGTTGGAGTAGCATGAGGGGTGAAGGTGAATTGATTGCCTGTGGACATGTTAAACATGACCCTGAAGGGGCTTTAATAAAATTCGGAAGGCCTTCGAGAGAGCTGCACCTCCGGGGGGTGGGGTGTTTTATACCAACTCGGAATAATCGAGACCCGCGGCAGGAGACTTATCGCAGAGCGCATAAGAAATGCCTCACCTTCATGAGGCCCTTTAAAATATATATAAAGCCGCTCGGACCGAGGCTCAGCCGTCTGGGTGGATCCTCTTCTGCTTTTTATAACGTCTTCTAAGGGCGCCAGCTTGCAGCACAAGGCCAATGAGAAGATAATTAGGGGCGTAACTTTGGAGTCAATCTGTCCCCGTGGCCCCTCCCCCTCCCTGCGCTTGATTAGCCAGAGCCGGAACGCGAGGCCTCTCCGCGGAGAGCAGATTGAAGTTCATCAAGGAGGTCTCAGCTGCCAGTGTGTAGCGATGAATTGCCTGCAGTAAGAAGGTGTTGACAGGAGCAGCTGGACATCACAGAGTGATGAAAAGAAAGGGAAATTCATTGAGACCCGAGACAGAGCGCTCCACTGGGGAAGAGCCATGGGGCAGGAAAGAGCGGGGCATCTGCTGGAGCTCCACCGAACTGCAGCCTGAGCCTGGCCTACACCACAACAGCAGTGGAAGGACAACAGACAGCCTGGGAGCATCTCAGCCTGAATAGATGAATGAACGTATAAACAAACAAATAGCTCAGTATTTATTATTATTATTATTATTAGTAGTAGTAGTAGTAGTAGTAGTAGTAGTTGCAACTACTGGTAATATTATTGTAGTAGTGGTAATATTATTGGTTACTATTATAATATATAAATTAATATATATTACAATAATATGCATGAGTAATAATGTTACTACTACTAGTAGCTGTACTATTATTATTAATAGTGTTATTTTGATAAATAGATATTAAATTCTAATATATATTTCTAATAAAACAATAATATACTAACTTACTTGATAACATTTTGTAATAACGTATAATAATATATTACAATGAACTATAATATCTATATGTATATAGTGTAATAAACAGCTATAGCTCTACATAACTGTGATTTTTGGGGGGGGGGGGCTATATATGAGGACAGTAATAAACCCTTGTTTATAAAGGAATGCTTTCATTATAAAATTGTAAAGTGTTTCCCTTCTGTCAAGGCAATAGTATGTCATTATAGTAAATTAGGTTCAATGAGTTAATGTGTTATATAAAAAAAAAAACCCACACAAGGAAAACTGAAAACTTAAGGTGTATCTACCTACTCATGAAATTACCCACAGAAACACATATCGAAAAATTCTTATATATAAGTAATAGAGATATTTTTATCCGTTCCATTTGACATATAGCAAATCCGACAGAGCATACACATAAATGAGGCGTATCCATGCCGAAAATGATGACAGATGTCTTACACTGCGCTCTCTCACATGTGAGTAAACAATAAAACAGTAAACACCCTGGCCAGTGGTAATCCCCAGTGTAAATGAGCTGTGGGGTTGAGTTTGTTGGCAGGGTGAACCCCAGCTCCTGCCAATGCCCTGGGGTTACGCTGTGCTCTATTGGTGTGATTTCACTATTCCCTGCATTAATGAACTGCCTCACGGTGCAAATGAGCTTTTAATGGGTGTTACTTTGCAAGAGTAGTCCTACCTCACACTGAGCGTGTATTATTCACCATCACCACTCTTCTGATTTCTTTTTATGTTAAAATAACCCATCGCTGCTTTTAATCACACCGACAATAAAGTGCCAGACCTGTTTTTTTGTTGTTGTTTGGGTTGTTTGTATACTTACTTAGTCATCGATGTGATACGACAGGCCTACATTTACTGCCTATGGTTATGGGATGTTTTGTGGTGGGCAATTCCTCTATTTCTGTCCTTTTGTGGCTTAAGTCTGTAGGACACTTCCTGCCTTTTCCAAAACGATGGCTCATGCACCATTCTGAGCTTAATTTACACCATTGCAGGCCGTCTATGTTGAAGAGCGTGTAGTGCAAATGTGATTGTGATTGCTGTTATTGAGGTTGTCTTCTCAATAGGATCTCCCCCTACAGAGATGAAGAGATGACAAAAGCCAGCTCACGCCACATTCCTCTTCGGAGGAGTGGCTCCCCAACTATGATGGGGGACGTCTCCCAGCATCACTGACATCCTGCACTGCTTAATTAGCCAGCATAAGCACAGGCCTAGAGGAAAGAGAGAAAGCAACTAATGATTAATGATAAAACTCTCATCCGAGCACAGCCACGGCCACTGCCTCATGTCAAAGCATGCATCTTGGAGGTAGCTAATGGTAAATGGGGGCATTTTTCTTCCTTAAAGCTGCCACCTATTTCAGCACATTAAGCTTCTAATGGCAAACTTGCACACTACACTGCTATATGACACCTACTAAAGCTCTTCTAAAGTGTATTGCTAAATCAATTGGGGGTATTGATCTGGAACTAATTAGGGGAGGATAAACGGTCGAAGTACACAAATATTGGTCTGCTGATGAACCAATAGACTATATGAGGCATAAATTCTGCACTAGACATACATGGGCAGGTTAGCAGCAGCACTAAATGAACTTAAACTGTTTGAAGATACCAGGCAGCTGTTTGCATAGGGAATTCTCTCCTGTATTTTCTTTGCCTGATGCGAAGCACATCTGCACTTTTACACAAATAGGTCAACACCGAAGGAGGCAAAGTGCTAGCAATGATTATGTCACAATATTACAAAAAAAAAACAAAAACGTGTGTAGTTCTGTACTCTATAACAACTAACCACATTTTCATATGATGTCTTATTATTATTGCAATAGTATGTCACAGCTTGTTTGTCACATTCTTCACCACCTCTTTTCTCTGAAGGTCCTCGGAGACCACTAGTTTTGTCATTAAAGTGTATTCGTCACACGTCATCAAGCACTAATTAGTTTTAGCTGACAGGAGGTGTCCTGGAGGTCAGAGGTCACGGGGAAGGGTCGTGGCTGAGCTCAGGGATCAACATCCTCATTACAGACACTGGGCCTTAAATCAACCCGACAACTGAGCACAAAACGTCCAGCCAGTCCCACTGTCCTGGTTTTGACACCTAGAACTCCAATAGTGCCTCTTGCGCTCAGGGGCACTTGTTTTGTCCTTTCTTTCCTCCTCCAACACTATAGTTAGAACAGCGGGTGTCATTTCTTCTAATCTTCTGAGAAAAGACACGCCCTCTGCAGACCTGATGCGGCATTGCGTACAGAGAGCAGCGCCTTGACACAACCTAGAAAGTGCTCGATTTGCTGGGATTGTCACAACAGATGTTTCACTAGTGTTAGCCTGAAAGCTTAAAATAGTGAATAAGTCTTAAATTAATAACCACTCCCTCTCGTGTAAGCCGCAGTTCTCTGCCAATGCTAAGTGCCCTTGTTGACTCAATTGGATTAGCACTAATATGTAAACACAGGAGCTAAAAAGAGTAATCCTCTAATAAATATGGAGGAGAAATGGCAGCTAAATACATCAAAATATCAGGTTTGCTCTTTGATAACAAGGCATGTTCTTACAGAGGGTGAATTGATTAAAATGAAGCCTGACTGAGAGAGATCTGAGCTAGCTGTTTTGACCATCCAGTGGCAGAGTAATTACCCGTTTGTAACTTGGGTGGATGATAGGAGGCAACCCTTTAGGGGATAAGACAAAGACTTGTTAATTATTAAAAGCTTACATCAGCTGAGCACCAGAGAGTTGCAATTATTAATGTTGTTGTTCTTGTTTGTGCTTAAACACCACTGTGGCTGTTAATATCCTCATTAACCAAAATGAATGATTTTTTATTACTCTTGATTTGGTCTGGGGTTTGCTAATGCAGCTGGGCTGCATTGTCTACAGCACTCTGATGAGTGCCAAGTGCTTGCTTGTTCATTGTTTTTGTAGATTCATCTAGTCTGCTGTCGATTTAGAATCCCTCTCACACTTCCTGACCAAAAAAAATACAGAGCTCATTCCTGAAATTACTGGGTAACGTATAGCGCTAGTATGAGCCGCACGGATTTATCCTATCGCAGTTATTAAAAACTCGGCCTAACATTACATTTATGCCACGAAACAAAAGAGGTGTGAATCAGCGGAAAATTCGAAGATGGAGGCACGTCGTTTTAATTCTGTCTCACAAATGGTACGTGTGCTAGCAAGGTTTTACCCCACTCTGGAAACTCTGAGGTGTCCTCAAAATGTCTGGTTGCATTAGAGCAAGTCATAGCATTAACATTCAAAATACCTTTGCGAAAGAAATCACTTGGTGCGCAAGAAAAAAAAGAGTTGAATTAACGAGTTTCACCTTGGATTAAACTGAATAGCTGTCTATTAATTACATGCAAAATATGGAGCATGTCTGAAGTGCATGATCACAGCGGCTGCTGCGATTTCTCCAAATGTGCATAGGTTCATTTATAGCTCTTCTCACCTGTCCTGTGTGTGTGTGTGTGTGTGTGTGTGTGTGTGTGTGTGTGAGAGAGAGAGAGAGAGAGAGAGAGAGTGTTTTATGTTGCATTTATTCCAAGAGAAGCAGAGCTGCGGTGAAAGTGTAAATTCTCTGCTCCCCTCAGAGCTGACTCTCTACATTACAGTATTTACTATTTCAATAACAAGCTAAAACACTGGCCGATCAGCACGCTGTGGCGGTAATAACTTAAGCACGAAGTCTTGCCTGTAGTGATTACAGGACTCCACACTGTCTCTATCACCTTGCTGTAAGGATTCTTTGATTGGTCCTTTGTCTAAGACCTCTTAAGTCAGAGAAAGGACACAGCTTATACTATATAAAATATAAAACTCTACAACAAGCATTTACAAAATCATGAAATGCACAAAACCATGTATGAAAATTGCTTAAAGGCAAAAGATTTATTTGGAATCAGTGGCGTTTTACAGAGCGTCAGGATGTCTTTCATGGTAATAAGGGTGCAGAGAGGTCAGAGAGGTCTGCCGTAACCATCATACTTGTGTGTGGGTCTGTGGGCGGCTGTGCTTTCCCGCAGTAAAACACTGGTCGTGTGAAATCCATTCCACCATATGTATCCACCAGCAAAGCTAGAACAAAGAAGCGTACGCACCTCACTGGATTGTTTTACAAATGTAACCCTATAGGTAAAGCAAATAAGACCATTTACCGGTTCCTAGTACAATCGGAAGCATATGCAATTTTAAAGGGTGTTTCTCCTGCTAATGGGCCCCCGGGGGGCCCGAGGGGTTAATTGATGCAGCTGTTGATGGCTTTTACACATGACGCTGGGATCGTGTCCCTTGTGACTCTTATTCCAAGGCACTTTTTAATGAAGTGCTAAACAGAAGGCTTTTTACAACAGGATTGTATCCAAGATAATGCTTCAAAACAAAAAAAGAAAAAAGAAAGAAAAAAAAAAGAAAGAGCTTTTAGGGAAAGTGCAGGAGATGACCATTGATTTATCTGTTAAATAAGCAGTGCTTTACCACACCTCCCTCCCTGTTGATTTGCAGTTCCTGATAGAAGACCAGAAGGGAAAGAAAGTCAATCGTGAACAAGGCGTCACTCACTTACCACATTATTTCACCCAGACAGCTCTTGAACTATGCGAAATATAAATATGCACCCCTCTTTGCATCATGGAACATGAATATATGGGGTGCTTATAGGCATTTTAGTGTTTACGCCCAGTTTATGGGACATAAAAGCACAGTAAGAACTGAAAATATGAATTCTATGTAAATGCTAACTTGTTTGAAAGTTGTGCTTGTTGCTCCATATCAGAACATACACACACACACACACACACACACACACACACACACACACACTCAGTCTATATCTATCTATATCATCCTCCAGGTTGATTTAAAGAGCTTTTTTCTTCTTCTTCTTTTTGACAACTACTTTGTTTAATATCTGAGATGACGAGTTCAGACTTTTATAATGTCACCCCTGGCTGGTTTTAATTATGCAGTTATTATCATAGCATAGATAATGCTTCTGAAAGCCAGCCCTCTACAGAAGCAATGAAACAGACCGGCTGCCCCTGGTTAGAGAGGCCTTTTTGCTAGAGCTAACATTCACAGATATCTAAGAATGGAAAATTATATACAAATACATGGCGAAATTTATTGGACTGTGGGCCATGATGGGGCGTGTGTGTATGTGTAGCATGGTATTGGGAAAGCTGAGAGTGATGACAGTGTGATGAAGTGGATTGCAGCCTCACCCTAAGGATTATACTCCATAGTCACTAAATTCTGCTCATTAAAATGACAAACCCAAACACAGAGGCAGTCGAGCGTGGGATTCAGCTGTGTACCGCATCTGGCCTGTACCAGCAACCCTAGCACCAGCATTCTCCCCCCCACCCCACCCCAGTGCACGCACATACACCTAGACACACACTGCAACCTCCATCAAATCTAAAACAATCAAATCAACTTGCCTTTCATTTCCAATTTACCAGCCTGCCACAAAGCCCTATTAGAGTTCATAATCATACGCTGCTGGTGATTTACAAATGAGGATGGAACAGTCCCTCTCCATCTCCCTTATTCTCCTCCTGTGCACTTCTTCTCCTTCTCTCTCTCTCTCTCTCTCTCTCTCTCTGCGTCTCATCTCCCTCTCCAGTCACCATCTCGTTCCATCCGTCAGCCTTCTCCATCCTGATTATCTGGAGACGCCAATTTCAAAGAGACATCTTAATAGTGATGTCAACGTATTAATTAGAAGTGTTAATGAGCTAAAAGCAACCCAAATTAAATTAATGCAGCCATAGACACAGAGAGCGAAATTAGCTTCAATTTCTGTAAATGATTCTGAAGTGTGCACAACATATCAGGCTGCCTGAACATTCCCATCCCCCAAAGCTAATCAAGAGCTACATTGCAATTAGCTGCTTAATTAAAGCAACACTCTGCTCGGAAAATCCGGCACAATTAAGTAATGGCTGTTATAGCATGAAGGCAGACTGTATTTGTCTTCGGGATATACAGAGGGGAAAGGAAAACCCACACGTATTATGTCACATATTAAACACACATACACACACATGCACGCTATGTCCCCGATGGCCAGCAAGGACCAGGGACAGCCAAGAAGGGCCGTTCTGTATGGAAGGGGGTCTCCACTCCAGCTGGAAGCGACATGGCCCAGCCTCAGACTATGTGCCAGCTCAGAATTCCTAGCCCCGAGGTTTCATAGCCATCTGAATTGGCTTTGTCTGGGATCAGCATGGCCTAATTGCCATTTTTCTGTGTTATCACATTGTTGCTTCCCATTTGGACACAACCGAGCATAGACCGTCAGGGTTCTTCCCCCACCCTCTACATTTCAACGGTCCACCCTAGGCCCGGGTGAAGCTCTGTTTATAGCCCATTCTCTGGCTGTACGAATTCAGCCCAAGCCAACAGGAAAGTCACTGGGTTCTTTTCCTGCCGTAGCACTACTTTTTAGCCAAGCGTGCCCCTTCTGCCCACTCAGTGTATTTGGTTATTTACCAGTCCAGAGAGTGGGGGGGGGAGGAGGAGGCTATGATTAACACCATGTGCTCAGCAGGGCCACTAAGGGAGGCTGGTGTGAGCAGCATCCTATCAGCAAGCCTAGGCCATTGAGCGACATATGCCGTCGGACAGCGTGCAATGCTCTACCGAGACCGTTCTCCCCTGTGCTTCCTGGGGCTCCGATCAACTGGGAACAAGCGTCACTCACAAACACCATCTGTCGGGTACAGCCTCACCTGCTAGCAACGTTTAACCAACAGAATAAACTCAGACACACAGATTACAAGCATAATTAGTTATATTTATATCAAATGTGCTTTAATCTCCGAAATGTAAACATCAATGAAAGGAGACAAAGAAAACACATGAGCAGGAACGCTGCTCTGGGACAGCATTTCCCTTTTTTTTTTTTTTTGCCTGTAAAGAGGAGAGGAGACACCTGAAGTGTTTAATGCTAAATTAGGTTTTCAGAGACAATAATTAGACTTCCCTCCCTAAAGGTAAATTACCTGCTACCCAATTGATCTGCATTCTAATTATAGATTTTTGCCTCAAAGCCATTTCTAGAGCTTCCCTTTCCTCAGCTGGTAAATGTAAAACAAGCTAAAATACATGCACATGTATGAGAACCGCTATAATCAGGCTCACATGCACTGTGAGCCGTAATTGAAGATAGCAGGAATGAATCAACTGCGTTTTACAGCTTGAAAAGTGGTTCTACGATCGGGGTATAGCTTTGCTAAAATAGAATTAGCAAATACACAAAACGTGGTTAACTGGCATGGCTTTAGGACGTTCTGATGACGTATGTAAATTTATTTACGTAGGTTATTAAGTTCCTTTCTATCTGTAAAAATAGAGCTTTCTCTAGATATTGGTTTTAGTAATAAGTTATGTATATCTGAAACACGCACATACTCTAGGTCGTTAACTACAGTATGTCTAAAATGTCTTTCACCTTTACTTTACATACATATTTCTAAACATAATATCAGTGTGACACATATTGAACCCCAATCATGAAATCATCCATATGTATGTATGTATGTATGTATGTATATAAAACCCAGTGACAGTGCATTATATCACTGATTATTATTAGCATGCCATTACTTACTATGGCTGGTAGGAATCAGTGATTCGAAAGACAAACGCTAACCTACAATCAGTTATGGACAGAGTACTGTTCAGCTAAGCGGCTAAAGCGTTGGGGCATTTTGAAAGTGGTTGAGAGTTAGAATTTAAGTGACTAGCATGGTGCTTTAAGTTGGTATTCATGCTCTCCATTAGCATTGTGCTCAGCTCCACATGGCGGCACTGTAGCTCCTCACAGCTAAGAATGGCCAGTCATTGAAATGCAGCCCGCAGTGCGCAGCACTAATTAATATGGAAATTTCACATTGTTTGTTAGCTCCGATGTCAAATTTTGATGTAAGCTGCGGCTTCTAAGTTAACAGAGATTTATCATAGATCGAGCCCAGCCTCCTGGCAAAGCCCAGTCTTTCCATAATCTAATATTTCTTAAGTAGATAGACTAATATATGTCCCTATTGCATATAATTTGGGAGACAGGATAATGATATTTTATTAAGCCAGAGTAATTGAAGAGTCCATTTAAATATGTAATTAAACTCTTAAGCATAATTCTGTAGTGCAGCATAAATCCAAAATAATAAAACGTCAATGTGTTTATTTATTTCTATGATTTGTTCCCTTTTGAGGATTGAAACTCTAGCTTCAGTGGTCAAAAATAATTGGTTAGTACGTACTGTATTATCTTAAATGTACCTTCTCATATATAAGTTATAAGTTATGGCAGAATTCATAATTGTTCGAATGTGTGGCATGAAAATGTGTGGAGAGAGAGAGAGAGAGAGAGAGAGAGAGAGAGAGGGAGAGAGAGGGAGAGAGAGGCATCTGAGCTTAATGCACACCCTGAGAGCTGCTTAATTTCTACGAGCTGCCACTCCATGGCAAGCTTTGAAAGGGGTTCACAGATAAACACAGAGACACAGGCGCATCTTTGGCCCCAGTGGAGCCATTTACCTTTTTCCAAGTAGATTCAAGATATTAATTAAGATAAATTTACCTCAATTCTGCCATCCAGTTATTTATCAGAATTATGTTAATCATTTCTGCAGGGCAGGAGAATTATTACTCACTTTCTGTCTCATTTATATTAATATTCAGACTTAAATAATTTAGCAATATGGTCCATCTGGTTTGACCACGGTGCACTGCAGCAATTCCACACAGCTACATACTGTAATAGTGTGTCTCGCTTTTAAAAACAATATTGCTGCATTAACCTTTGCTCTGTCTTTTGAATAATTAAATGGTTTAATAAAGGCAGGAAAGCAGGTCCTGACATATTAGAAAAATCAAATTCACCTAAACGTTCATCAAAACGTGAGCGTCATCTGATGGGCTTCTTCACTCATTAACACTCTGAGTGGCCTTGGGATTGACTTTGAGCACCTGTTTGTTAGCCAGACACATAGTAAGAAGAGAGAGGGGGGGTGACATGGGTGTTTTTGTGTGTATGTGTGTGTGAGGTGGGGAGAGGGGTCTGAGGCCCGCGCATGGCAGATCACCCTCCTGCTCAGGCCAGCACTAATTAGGGTGAAGTGGAGGCCAGTGGACGCGCAGTATGATTAAATTTAGATCTGGAGGGAGATCTTGACCCGAGTGTGCCCCTCATCTAAGTGACATTTACCCAGGATAACCATGCCACAGCTGAGCCTTATTAACCTTCTGTAGACCTGAACACCGCTGACTAGATTAATTGGCAGATGGATTATTAAATAGATGATTGAACATCTCGTATCTACAACACACAGGTTAGTTGGCAAAGTCTCATTATCACACATGCTCCTGGATATGCTGGCCTAAATATGTCAAAAAAGATCATCTGTAGGATTGTTGTGACGAGACTGACATATTCTACACGACACTAACGCATTTAGTCTAAAACTCACAAGGACAAGGTTCATATACTACATACTGTATTTCTATTTGTTCTTTTTCCATTTTAAGGAAATCCATATCATTGTGGCAAAAAGATGGAACCTTTTTTGTTTGTTTGTGGAAATTTTATTAATTTAATGTATTAGGTATCTTTTTTTGACAGTAACACTCAATGACTATTAAAAAAACAGCCAAAATTCCTCCACTATGTTGAAGTCAGGTACACTGACTCATTTGGTAGACCCGCCCCCTTTCTCCCAATACCAAGGTCTAGTACGTCACCAAGGCTTGTTAATCAGTTCATTCCCAATTGTATCCACGGCTTCTTACGATATAGTAGAATAACGTTTTCAAATCTAATTTCTGGGGCAAAATAAAAACTATGCACATATCAGCCGAAGGAAAACTAACTGTTTGAATTACACACTTTGAATTATATACGGAAAGACAATCTTCCTTTTAGATGAGAAAAGTGACATGGAATAAAGGCTATTTTGTCATTGAAACACATGGGGAGGGGCAGAGCTACATATTATACTGCAGCCAGCCAGCAGGGGTGCTATAGACCTGTGGTGGCTTCACTTATTAGACGTTACACCGTCCATGTTTTTTACATATGTCATTGGTAACACTTTCCCTGAAGGTACCTATATAGGGCTTTTATTACACATTCATTTACACTGCATTCAATGCGATGCAGAAGAACTGATGAAATGCGTATTTTGAAACTCATTGTGGCATTAGAGATTTAATATATTTACACGACAGACAGAAGAGACAACAGTTCTCAGTTATCATTATAGATGGACTGATAGAGAGCAGGGCAACACAATATCACTATCTGTAACTATATTTCTTTATTTGAACACAAATATTTGTATCTGTGTTCAGATTCAAACTAGAAATAGGCGTGGTCTAAACCAGAAACACTGAAAAACACAAATTTAATAAATAGCAATTGAAAAAAAAATCAAATCCTGAACTAGATGTCCTGTAGAACTTTCTGGAAAGCTTTCTGTCTTCTATCTAATGTGACTGAGTAAGCAAGCTAACTATATTTCAAAAACAACAACGTCTTTTACAAATCATCAAACTGTTAGTTATAGTTGACAGCAGTAGCCATCTAGTACTATTTAATCAAATTTACTCCAATTTTTGAGTTTGTTACATTCCAGAAAGAGCAGATAAAGAATCTGTTTTAATACAAAGCTGGGATGAAGTGCTTCTGTGAGTCAAAATGGGATCCTTTTATGATTTTCCGGCAAGATCTTCTTTAATAATGATCGAGAATGTTCATTTAAGAACAATAAAAAACACATGCAATGAACATACAAGTTAATATTTTTTAAAATTAATTAGATGATTATTTTCAGGGGCCCCCAACAGAGACATGCTGCACACAGTCTATGTGGACTAATCACAAATGCATGCGCACAACTGTGAACTTATTTCCTATGCAAAGACTAAGAAAAAGAACAAAAACCAGTCTCCCTTATCCAAAGTCCTAAAGTTTATTTTTAGATGTAGTTGTAGTGGGCATTTTGCTATAACCTGGCAACCCGGCCCATGAGCTTCATACTGCGCAAGTTTTTTGGTCTTGTCCTGCGGTATCCTATTCTCCACCAGTCTCTCACGTTGCTCTTGGGTGACTTTATGCCACTCCTGGTGCAAAAATTCAATCAGCT
>JAOTRR010000031.1:13492601-13503413 GCA_028570945.1 Gogo arcuatus
CACACACACACACACACACACACACACACACACACACACACACACTTACTTCTACAGAGAGCGCAATGTCTATATCCAAATCTCTATAGACTACTACGGTAGTTCAGAGACCCTCCTCGAGGACCGTCAACACCTCACCATCTCACTACAGGAATCTACAAGTGAAGGTTTGGTTATAATAAAGTAGATAAAACAGCAATAACACAGCACAGATAGTAAACAACTTTTAAAATGTGTCTTACGCTTTTATTATACCAAGTAACTAAAAAAATGAAACAACAACAACAACAACAATAACTAACAGTTTGCAAGCAAAACACAAAGTTTAAAATAATTTTTTAAACGTAGGCTTAATCACTAAAAAACAGTATCCTTTCGTAATTTATTATTTACTAATATTCCTCATATTCACTTTTATTTAAACACAAGTCTTTCTGGACCCAAAGAAAATTCTTTTGAACGCATTACCACAGTCCACACATAATTAATCTTGTTTAGTACATTTAAAAAGCAAAAACACAACTAATTATTTGTCTCTCTAGAATTAAAAAAAAAACAAAAAACCTTCAGCGATGCCAGATCTTCAGCTCGATTTAGTATTTCTTACAAAAAAATATTTTTTTGAGTTTATAGTTTGGGCAAGGGTGGAAGTGTTTGCATGTAGGGTGCTTTCTTTCTTTCTTTCTTTTCTTTTCTATACCCTTCTGAAGGGCATGTGAGCCTATAGTGCCACCTTTAGGGCAACATGGAAAGTGAAGCATCATAGAAATGTTCAAGACATCTGGCCAGCTCTTTATATAACAACAATGTTATATAAAAGTGACAGGGATTACTGTAGTAGTAGTAATAATAATAATAATAATAATAACATCTGATCAAATGATCAGATATATATCAATTCAGTGTTTTTGTGTAAGTGTACATAAATCTACAAATAAAACTCAAATGTTTAAAACACACTATTAAGTAAAGAAAACAAAACAAAAAAAAAAAACAACCCAAAAAACAATACAATAGATTTCCTAGATTTGTGTGAGTGCAGTCTGATGTGACGTAAGCCTTACAGTACAAACAAACTCCAAAGTAATCTTGTGAAAATCAGTCAAAAATCCAGACACTGTGTTTTCAGTGTTATATTATATTAAGAAATACCATAAAAGTTTGACCTGCCACACTTCTGAGGGTTCTTACGAAGAACTCGGGCAGTTTTTTGTGCCGAGACGACTGCGGCGAGTCACCAGCTTGGACGTGGATCATTCTTCCTTCCTTTTTACTTCTGCGTCTGAACAACTTCAGAAAGGACGACTTCCTCCTGCTTTTTAGCTTCCGCAGACCTAAGCCAAGAAAGAGGCCAAGAAATGTTTTCGATTCATGTTCCTGTACGTTCCTCCGTTTACTTTAATAAACTGACCCTTACCAAGTCGGTGCATCATTTCATTCAGTTGCTGATCCTCTTCTTCCTCTCTTGAAATGCAAATACACAAAATGATATTGTTTAATCCTAGCTCAATAGCTCTTCAAATAATCTGGCAAATATGTAAATGTAGACTTTATAATTAGACTTGAATGCCTGCTATAGTGAGAAGATAAAAGCAGTTTGTAAAACGTCTCATGCAGGAAACAGTACAACACTCTTTATTCACCCACACACCTAATTATTAAATATTAGTGTCTTATACAATAAGAAATCTAACACACAGAAAGAGGTGTGTTTAAGACCAGCTGACCTCCTTCTGTCTTCCTCCAGACCGTCCACAATGGCATTCCTGTCGTTCACGATCTCCACCAACCTCTTCATAAGATCAGACTCTCTCTTTCTTTCTGAAGTGCTTTTCAAATGGTCTGAGACAGAAATACACACACGCACACACACACACACACACACACACGGACGCTTTTAGTTTGTGCTACACTCTCAAAAACATTGTAGCTTGTCCCTGTAAGTGCATTATGCACTAAATATCTTCAGCGTCATCAATTGTACGGCGCGATACTCCTGGTGGATAAAATAAATGGTTTTGCCTTGTCTTGCCTGGTTTATTAATCAGTCTCCTGAGCTCTCCTTCCACTCCTGGCTGCTGCTCCTCTAAATCTTGAGTTTTTGCTCTGTTAAAGAGTTGGAAGAGAAATTTAAAGCACATTCACTCAAATCGTGGGACTGAATTTTATTCCTATTCAATTTTAAAGATCTGTAGTCTTTATATAGCTCTACAACGCAAACAGAACACCGCTCTGAGATTAAAATGTATTTACATTTACTCAGACACTGTCACGAGGAAGTGATCTCCCTTTAATCAGGGAACAATGTAAAATAATCACCTACATGTACATGAGCTCAGATTCCCTCCGTATGTAACTTTGCTTCTTCCGAATCAGGTCGAACCAGTCCACCATTAACGGATCCGCCAAAATGTCCCCGCTACCCTCTGCAAAACAAGCCAAGGTCACATGGGGGGAAGACTGTGAAAGTCTCTTATGGTTGAAGATAGAGCATACATGCCACCCCAAGCAAAAATCGTGATTACATATGCTCTGGAGGAAACAACCATTTTGCGGCGAAATGCTTGGTGTGTATCTGTTGGAAATACGAGTTGGGCTTTACGCCACAAGTAATATAGCACCATAATGCAGTCCAAAATGTCTGTTGTGCCACTGACATTGCCTTGAGGTCTGATACAGCTCACATACACATAGACATTTGTGTAATTCGATCAAGCACCGGGCTCGATTTGGTCCAGAATAGGTGAGTGCGACGGCACGCAGATGATATCACTGAGCTCAGGCTGTGGTGACCTTGAAATCAGCCAATCAGGTGTCCCTGTCCCCTCTTAGCCATCAGTCTGACTACAAAATGCTGTCTCTTTCCATTTCCTTCCCAGAATCCCGCAGGAGGACAGTGAGCTTCCCCCGTGCCTTGCCTCATTTGGCTCTGGCTGCTGGATACGCGTGCCTCTTTATTGTTCACCGCCCACCGCTCAAGGCTATGACGGAATTCCACCTCCCAGGTGGACCGGCTCCACTAACAGGTTTGGAATGAGGCTGGAACCCTCCAAACACACACACAAGGCTACTCCATCCTGTCTACAGCACTTTTGAGTCGCACTGATCTCATTTATGTCAACTTGGTGTCAACAAGTTTATGTAGTACTACTCGACCACGAAGAATCTGCATAAGCTAACTGTTCTCCAAAAAAAAAAAAAAAAAAAACCATTCGTTTCTCATTAGAAAATTAATTAAAGCACACAGCTATCATAACCACCAGCATGAAGCGCCAATTCCCTGCTCCCTAAAATGCTATTTTTTTTTCTATTACTTTGAGCAAATCAATGAGGCTGGATCACAGTGGCCTGCAGAAAGAAAAGCTCATAGTCTGGGTCAAATGTTCTAAAATATCTGGCAAATCAAGAAGGCAATAATATGAACAGCAGGAGGAATCTGCTCTCTATTTTCCTACCTTCCTCACAGCTGCGCAGTCTTCTCTCCAGGTCAATTCCTGCTTTCTCCAAATCACTCAGGCTGTTCTCAATTTCCTGCAGCTCCTTAGTGATCTGCTCAATTGGGACGTGGCGAGACTTGATCTGCACAAGAAGAAATATGGCGTGTGGTGATGTCGTTTTAAAACAGTGATGAAGTTAAGCTGAACAGTTAAAGGTGAATTCTCATGTGTGCACTTACTGCGAGTGGCTTAGTTTCAGGCTGTGAACTGTTCTCGAATGGCACACTTCTATTTTCAGCTAGGGAACAAGCAGAACAAAACTGACAGACTGTAGAACCATTGGATACTCGGTCATCTTTAATATGCAAAACGATTATGCCCACTTATCCATCACACCAGCTTTATTTTATTGTTAGTCAAAAAATGTATGGTCATTTTTTTTCTTTATTATTTTCTATAAGAACAAGTTACCGTGTTCTGCAGAGTCAGGGCATCCTGGCTGTATAATAGAAGGTCTCAAGGAGATACGGGCATCCACTAGAGGCTGGAGGGATGGGCAGGATTTGTAATTTCCTGATATACAACCTAAAAACCAGAGCACACATCAGACTTTTGTTACCTGAAGGTTTCATATAATTTTAAATCACAGGGCAAAAGGTGACACCTTACTAGATTCAGCCAAGCCTCCATGGTGTTGATCTGTGGATAGCAGCGTACATCTGGGTGATGAGCTCACTGAGGAACTCTCAGATTTAGAGCCTGTAAGTAAAAGAAAAATGACACGTTCACTATAACCTAATCCAAGTATGCAGCTAGTGAAATAGTAAAAACCCACTGTGAGCAGGGGTTACACTGGAGGGAAGGGGATAGATGGGAAGGTTGGAATGGACTCACTAATCTTTATTGATGATGTAACTCATGATGGTAGCAGCAGAATGAATTCAGAGGTCTACAGAAACATTGTCTGCCAATTTACAGAGAAATGCATCCAATCTAATTAGGAGGAACTTCATCATGAAGCAAGACAACGACCCAAAACACACTGCCAACACAAAAAAGAACTTCATCAGGGGGAAGAGGAAGGTTTTAGACTGACCAAGTTCTAAGGTGTTTAACACATCTAGATGTAAATATCAGGAAATGAAAGCTGAAATATTAATCTATCATTTCATATTCATCTTTTGATCTCAAACCCAAATGTCTTCAGTGTATGGCAAAAACAAAAGACTTGACCTTGATGTTCCAGTACTTTTGAAGGGGACTGTACACGAGAGCATTAAAGCAAAATGGGATTATTTTCCTAGTTTAAATCATTTCTTTGCCAGAACAGACTGAAAAGATGTTTTGATTACTGAAAAACACATAATACTGAAAATGTAGGGTCAAGCCAAATGTAGTAATCCTTTAGTACAGAAACAGACATGGTTCCCTCCATAATTATTGGCACCCTTCATAAAAATCACCCAAAACTATTGTATACAACAACCATTAATTACAGTTGTATAATCATTCCAATTTTCCACTCAAAAAATAAAAGAAACTATTTATCTGTTAATCTGCTAATTAGGACTACTTTTTTAATTATAGTGTTTTCTCTCAAAAATATGTCCTAAAAAGTTATTTTTTTGTCCTATGAAAAAGTTATTATTTTTTATTTGCTCATTAACTCTGTTGTTGCCTTTAAGCCCTTCTTCTAGCCCTCCGGGGTACAGTATAAACATGAGGTTGCGCACGTAAAATTAAGCAGTGACCCAAACAGAATGGGTACAGAGCCTTTAGCTAGCCTATTAATGACTGTCATTTTGGTGATCCCATGCTGACACATCTGAGGGAAGTTCTTCCAGTATTCAGTAATGATGTGATTAAAGCAGTGTTAGAAAGTACAGCAGGGCTTTAAGTCAGGTGGCTGTGGGGGATACCTGAGAGAGCAGGCTCTGTGGCTGGAGATTTATGAGTGTACAAATCAGCAAGATGAGCAATGTTTGTGCGCACAGAAGAAGTGTACTGGTGACTCAGCTGGTTATCATTGCAGATGATTTTGTTTTCTTCAGGAGTCACAGCATTATCCTCAGCAAATGTTCTGGAGAAAGAACAGCCATTTAGTAAGCAGCTGTCAAAGACTTCACCTTTTTTCTCTAAATAAAAGGAAGAAGTGTATGAAACATATCAATGTAAGAGTAGGGTTGCACTAAGAACATATTCAGGCCCAGCACACATTGAGACTTTTTTGTGTAATTCATACTTTGTACATTGTGTGCTTGATCAATCTATTTTAGTTTCTCATTCAAAGGCATTTTTCTGGGAAAAAAAAAAAAGGACGATAGAGTTAATAACATACCTAAATTTACATTAATTACAACCCAAACTATATTTCAGTCGCTGCTTGTGATGTCTTACGGATACATCAGCAACATGGGATGAAAAATATCAGCCCAAATGGAGATCAAATCTACGTTGCCTTTCACTCTGACACGACTGTCGCTGATAGGCGGCATGAATCTACAGTCTGGGCTAGAAAGAAGTCAGCCCTCGCTTCCTCATGCCTTTCTGTGTACTTTTGTTCTTACTGGTGGAGTCGTTACGGTTGGTTCCACAAAAGTCCTAAATAATCGACCTTATTAACACCTTGGTAATAGTTAATAATACTCTGACGTGGATGCCAAAAATATTTATTACTGCTAAGACCTGCTAGGCCATTTACACCAGCTGTCCCTGCTCACATCGCAAATGATGTGTCCCTTTTCCTATTCCACACTTTACAGATAAAAGGGTTAAACAAGGAAAACTTACTTTAGTCTTGGTTCATTTGAAGCCATCTTCAGCTTTGGGCTCTCACAGCACCCCACGTCTTTGGCTATGGCTATCAAAGAAAAAAATATATACCCAACAAACAAGCATGAGTCATACATAATCAAATTATATTATTTAAAGCAGTGCTGGGATGTACAAAGAATAAAAATACAGAACGCTACAGGTCATTTTGGAAAAAAAAAAAAACATTACGTTATTCTGACTCATTGTGGTGGACTAAATGAAATACACGCTTTTTTATATTGCTCGTTCCGTGCGTCTGCACTCGTCCTCTCTGCTTATATCTGATGTTTATAATGATATTTCCCTCTGCAACCTTTAAAAAGCATTTTAAAACAGACCATAGTCTATATAAGCAAAGGTCATGGGCACGTGAACAGCACCTCTGGCGATGAAGAGGGAAGAGGAGGGAGGTCTAGTGTGCTCTTTGTTTATGCCACTCAGCCACAGGGGCTCCATGCTGCTGGAGTTGGTGGGAGAAATACAGAAATGGCCAGCTTTGACTTCTGTGCCTGAGCCACATCTCTCCTGCTCTGAGCAGAGGACATCAACAGATCTGAGGGGAAAGAAAAAAAAAAAGAAAAAAAAACGTCTCCTGAATTATTTACTATTTACACTTGCATCACACTGTCTGCTCAACTGAATGCTTGATAATAGAATTAGTTACAAATTCCTACTTGGCATAATCTGACAGAGAACCTGAACCTGAAATCATTACTCAAAGAGACACAGTTTCTCTCTATACGTTAACAAATACCTTAGAATAAAATCAATTCACTGCATGACCTATTAGAATGCACATAGCTAGACGTACAAATATACTGTGTATCTCGGTGAACTACAGCAAAGCGTGAGTCATAGGAGATGAAATAATAATGCCTGAGCATCCACTTTTCCTTACTTGCTGTCTGGACTGAGCCCACAGCTATAAGCTTTGTTATTATTGTTGCGGTTTCCTTCAGCCAATTTCGGAGAGATCAATGCCTGCGCCCGCTCCTTCTCTTCTTCAGATTTTGGTACAATGATGTTCTGAGTAGTAGAGGCCTCTGAAGCAGAAAGAAAAAACCTCTGCCTGGCAGCTTGAGTCCTTAGTGCTGAAGCAGTCCAGGGTTCTGGGGCCAGAGCTGGCCGAGTTGACCTGGGATCAGGTTTAACAGGGCTGGTCAGAACTGAGGAATTCTGCCGAGGTGATGGCCCACTTCCCTCTCTCTCAGGTTCGAGTCCAAATGCATCCGACCCACTATGCTTAGCTGAAGACTTAAGGCCATTCTGAGTACAGCGGTATGAAGAGCAGTGCAGTGTGCCAGGTTGTTGGCCAGATGTATACGCCCCGAACTGTAAAGCAGCTGAACATTCACAGCACCTAATGGACAGGATTCAAGCAAGATTACGTGTACGGTTTACTTCCAAGAATCATAATATATACTGTTGAAACAATGGAGTCTTACTTGAAGCAGCTCCTGTGGTACAGTTTCCCATCCACTAGGTGTCTCTGAACCAAGTGAACGTGACTCCTGCACACTGCACACTTACTGTTCAAGGTGCCGGTTTTATTGGAGCTCTCGACTAAAACAGTCTTCGGGGAGAATAAACAAGCTTCATTAATATAGATTTAGCAAAAACAGAGAGCAAAATCTTTTGTTATGGAGTGCCAGAGTCCAGAACATTTTGGTTATTTCCCTGCTCTAAACACATCTACTAACCACAGCTTTTCGGTATTTGAAAATCTGCATTTTTAAACAATTAGTTAATCCAACAAGAAAACATTGAATAAAAAACAGTTTTAACATCTGTTCATTGCGTGCTGAGGTAACTATAACTGTTTCAATCTTTTGTCCAAAACAAAAATGCTTACAGCCTACATGCCAAATAGCATACAAACACACAAAACTGCGCATTGTGTCTATAATATATGAAGGCGCTAATGTCGCCTATCTATAATGTATGATCCTGTTAATCTCATGCTACACTGTCTAAGAATGTACAGTATGCCTGTTCACATGGCAGGAGGTGCGTTTGGAGACTATGAACAACTAGTCGTGCTGTTGAAAAAACTCTCCCCACTGGGACAGAAGTATAGCTGGTATTTCCACATATAGCTCTCTGCAGAAGTTGCTATTTCACTTGGCATGAGGTGCTTGTGTCTAAACAATCTCTGCTGTTCTGCATCACACACTCCGTTAAATCCTTATAATGCATGATATTCATGATACAAGATAGTAATACAGTATATTTCAACACGGCATTTCTTTGTCAGATATCGGATCAAATAAATGGATGCCTAGATCAGACTGGATCTTGGTTATTTGAATACGCATGCACATCTCTAGTAAGTAACTGGCTCGGTAAACCAGTTGTCTTTAAGCAGAGAAATTATCAAACAAGATGTCACTAATATGTTCATACCCCCAACTGTGTGTACCAGTGGGCTTCATCACTGGGCTTAGTATTGAGCACGTAAGCCTCTTGTATTTGTCTTCAAATATACTGTCTGACTTTTCGTTTTTGGGCCAACATGCATGTATTATTATGTTAAGAGCCTGAAATGCATTTCACACACACCGCAGCTCCAGGACTGCTTTTCGCTGCCAAGCACCAATTAGTCACAGTGCAAACCGGTGACTCTCCCCTGCATGACTTACTGGCTTGGCTTATTCTTACTTGCTTTAAAAAACAGCTATTAGACTTTCATTATGAAACCTGAAACAAAAGTAAAGACGTGAGGCACTTGTACCTTCTCAGCGTTCCTGCCTGGGGTTTTCACTGTGGATGCTGAATCAGTGCTTGGAGAGGCCATTTTGTTGGTTTTGGATACGGGGTGTTTTTCCAAGGCACACTGCTGTGTCGGAGTGGTTGAGACATGCTTGTTTGAGCTACTGTTCTGTGTGAAATGTGATGGCGGACGGTTTTGAGCAACTTTGGAGGAGACAGAAGAAGACACTGGATGTGTCTTTGGGCTGTAGGTTTTGGCAGTGACGGGGAGATTCTTCTTTTCTGATGGCTCCTCTTTTGAGTCCTCTGCCGGCCGTTTGACTCCTCCAACTCCTCCTACTATGAACAAACAACCTTATTTAATACCAAGTCATTGTACACATCATGCCAATGTCACACAAATACAATAAAAGATAGTAGTAGTAGTAATAATAATAATAATAATAATAATAATAATAACTAGAAATGCATTTCCGAAAGAAAATGTGAACGTGATTGTGCAGCAGTGCAAAAAACAAACGAATGCAGCTCATGATGGTCAGATGTGCGTGTCGAGTTGGTCTGATTATGAAATGATGAAATGAACTTTCATGGCTCTCTGATGAAGTGTGACCGAGCAGGAAGACTTTGATTCCAAAGTCCATTCATTTCTATGGGGCCAAAAATGCATTGCTGCCAATGGGAGAGAAATGGATGGCCGAAAAGCAAGAAAAAAAAGACAAGTGCGGGTCCTAGCTGATTTCATGTATCTGCAGGACGAGTTGGCCTGAGGTGTCATATGAAGTTTGGTGGCTCTCTGATGAAGCGTGTCCGAGCAGGAAGACTTTGATTCCAAAACTCCATTCATTTCAATGGGGCCAAAAAAAATGACAGAAAAACGACAAAAACGAGAGAACGAGTGCGTCGTTCCAAAACCTGTATACAAGAAATTTTCATTATCAATGATACTCTTACTAGATGAGCGACCGTTGAAGTAGTTATAGTACTGAGAGACGTAAGTGAGAATGCTGAGTCGGTCTGGGACGGGAAGGGCCACCATGTCCTCTGCATCCAGGAGAGCTGGAATCCCCAGATGATCCTCAGCCACACGAAATGCCTGAAACACATTTCATTTCAAATATGACTAGGTTTAGAACAATCTGTAAGCAACAAAGAAATTTAGGTAAGACTGTGTGTGAAGTGTATTTATACAGAGCCTTGATAACACAATTATACACAATTATTCATGACACTTTGTAGAAATTGCAGAAGGTATACATTGGGCTTTATATCAGTGTTATAAAAGCAAATTTGTTTACCACTTAAGTTTGAGGCCATTAAAAGAACTCATTTTTCTGACATATGGGTTTCTTAAATAAGTGAAGTTTACAAACTACAACTACAAAAGTCTCAAACAGTCAAACAATAATGATATCAGGGTCTTTTTTCAGCTCTGTTCTGACTGATACAAGATTTATTGCATGTATGTATATATTATATAATTATTTTAGGAAATGCATACATTGCAAGCTGCACCTTTAAAATCAACTACTAGTATGTATGGAATATAATAAGCGTGACGAGGCATGCGGTTATTGGAAAATAAATAATTACTGATTGATGTGATGCCAGCACATCCCAAAGTGTTTTATTCCATTTAGAACTGTGGTCAGAAGTTTACATACACTCATCATGGACATGAATGTCATGGAAATATTAGGCTTTCTGTGATTTCTTTGAACTGTTCTTTTTCTGTGTCAAATTTTTTGTACAATATACATCTTTAATAGAAAAAAAAAACAAGAATCTGGTGCACAAAATTTATTTTGGGTTTTCTGAAATCAACACAGGGTCAAAATTATACACACAGGGT
>JAOTRR010000031.1:13566341-13577485 GCA_028570945.1 Gogo arcuatus
AGACCACATTGGGTTCCACTCCTGCAGCCAAGAACAGGACTCTTACAATCAAGAACAAGTTCCTATTAAAGTGGCCGGTGAGTGTATATGGTGATATTAGATAGACATATACATGTACCTAATGTCTGCTGAGTGGTCTGTAGATTATGTCTTATAGAGCCAAAGTTTCTAGAGATCCTCTCCAAACCTGTAACTGTAGGTTATCAATTGTCAAATTCATCTTATATTCTTTAGGGATAGACATTTACACCCTATTAAACCATGGAAGAAAACAGAGCCGATCAGAGAAACACTACCTTACTACTCTGTAAGTGTTGCCCAAGCCTTAGTCAGCAGGCTCCCAGTGGGCCTCATTTACCTCATATTGAATAAAACATGACTTTATGAGCAGATTACGTTGTTGTTTTCTGTGAAGCATAATCATTTTCAATTGAGCAATGCCCAAAGAAAATGACACACAGATTTCCAACATATAAAAGGGTTGAAGGTGCTGCTATTCCCATAAAAGAGTGTTGAGGAGAATGAAAGGAGCAGGACTATGGTTCCCAAGAATCCTCACATTACAAAATGATGTCAGGCGTGAAGACAGACATTACTCGTGCCTGCCAGACAAACTTTCACCCAGAAGAGAACAGCACACAGGACTGTAAGGGCTGTGCTGAAAACAACACGTGCTTGTAACCTGACCGCAGTGATGTAAACACAAACAGGGCTTAGCCACAAATATGTATACACTGTATATATGCTATATTTTCACTGTATGTATAAAATATTTTCTGAAAAATCAAACAGAATAGGATGTGCATTTGGCTTTCTTTAATCTAGCGTTCCAAGTTCAGGAATCACTTCATACTTTTCCTTCCACGCACACATTACTATGAACACATCATCATGGTGGTTCAGGTTTTTTTCCGTACAGACTGATTCAGGGAAGAGTGATATTAAAAGCAAATGCAACATGTGATTCATATGTGATCACCCTTTTTAAATAGTCCTAATGTGAACCCTGTCCAACACTCTTAATAACTGAGAGTAATTAAAAGTAATAGTGCATGAAATGATTGCTTCACCAGCTGTCTGTGCCGCACCAGCTTGTTACTTAAACTGTTTTTTCATATAGGCATATTTTATTTTATTTTGTTTTTTTGATGAAGTCAGTGGAATGCTTAGTCAAGGCCCCAAATATAACTCTGGTCTCACAAGCGAGGTCTATAAACCTGCTCAAGCATTTTGAAAATAAGCTCTTTCTCTCAAAACCACTATGTGGTAATGAGGTTATGATTCACTGTTTTTGAGGTAAAATATCCAAAACACTGGAATCTCTCCTTTAAAAAAAAAAGTAAAGACATTAAGAAAAAGAAAGTTATTTACTTATTCTTAAAGTTCTATTCCCTGTGACTAGAGTTTGGTTGTGTTATTGAAGCTGTGGATACAATTTGATGTCTGAACCACACCTTCTGGTAATTCTGCTAGATTTAGTACAACAATTTGATCATCATAGGCTGGCCATTAAACCATTTATGCCAGTTTACATTTTAGGAATGTTTACAAAACCATGCTAGAGATGGGGCACTTGCTTTCATTGTAAAATGAGCTTTCCTTGTCTCTGTGTTAAGACAATGGTTTCCGATCACTGTGCAGTAAAAGCCACCCAGAATGCAAACATGATTACTCATCAAGCCGTGTGGCCAACTTGCACTCGACTTATACTGCGCATGAAAGAACACAGTGCACTACTATGCAATTAGATCCATATGCCTCTTGAGGAAAAAAAAAAAAAAGATGCATGTGTGGTGAGTCAGTCACTCAGTGGCGGTGCTACTCAACAGAAGAAAAGAATGAGCCAGCTTGGCTGGCATGCTGCCTGTAGGCCCAGTGGATATGGCCTGCACGTAACCAGTTTCTTTGGAACTGAATAAGGAAATGATACAGCAATTTAGTATTTAGTTGTTAATTGTCTTTAGATCCAATATTTGCTTAAGGGGGTCTTTGAGTTACTCAGCAGATTATCCATGACAATGCCAGACTGCTGAGGTTAAAACTGTAGCATATGTGACTTGGTGTGATCAGAAGATCAGAAGGTAATGTTTTCATCATCTCCAAGGTATCTCATGTATAAAAGCATGAAAACTGAAAGTCTGTGAAACTTTTAATGCCAGCTACTCTTGCCAGAACATAGTGCAGTTTGTTAGAAATGCGGTCCGCAGAACCAAGTTATTTCTAATATGCACCTGCTCTTGACTGCAGACAGAGGGCGCTGCTGATGCCTTTTAGTGTCTCACCAATATAAACTAACATGATCAAGTGGGGAAGTGAGAGTGAGTAGGCTAATTGGAAATTATTAGTTATTTGTCCTTTTGATGATTCACAGCAGGCTGATTGCGGCGAGAGCAAAATATTTAACAGTGAGAAACGTAGTGTAGTTTAAAGGCAATAAATGACCAAAATAATAATAATAATAATAATAATAATAATAATAATAATAATAATAATAATATACTTTAGTGAGAAATGTAGCATAGTTTAAATACAATAAATGACCAAAATATTATTATTATTATTATTATTATTATTATTATAAAATACTTTAGTGAGAAATGTAGTGTAGTTTAAAGGCAATAAATGACCAAAATAATAATTATTATTATATAATTATATAATAATTATACATCGTTCCTCCCTCTCTTATTTATTTATTTCTGTATGTATGTATTTATTTCTGTAATAAACACAGATATTGTACTCACTGCTCAGATTCATTAGCTAGCCCGATGAAAGAATTTGCCAGCTGCGTCTATTTCTGTCCTCCCTCTCGCTCCCTCGCTAGTTTCCCGCCTGGCTGACGTCAGCAGAAAGTTATTTTCATGAATGGAGGGGGCGGTCACGAGGAGCCGGTGACGCGCGTGCTTGCGGAAGCACAGAGTGGAATGTCGATACATTGTTGTTGTTTTCGTGGCTGGCCGACTTAGTTCACGGTTACCGCTCGGACTCGACGGTGGCACGCGCATCTCGCACAAGTGCGACGGGGAACCCGCTGACTGTTCGGGGCTACTCTCAGGATATACTCCTTCCAGGCTCGCGCGAAAATCAACCCTGGCGGAGATTCCGCGTCCACACGGTAAGCTGAGGTGGTGTGGAGGGAGGGGGGAGATGTTTTGAAATTCCCGATGATATCTCCTCTCATGTTCTCCTGATGATGGATCCGAGAGTGGAGGAGAACCGAATCAGTCCTGTTCGGAAATCATGGGGTTTAATGTGTTAGAGTTTTTACTCAGTAACCTAAATGTTTGGAAGTTTGATATGTATTTTATAATTAATTAAAAAAAAAAAAAAAGTTTGCAAAATATTTGGGCACGTGTGAAAGGTTAAGTAGACTTGACAGGTAGGCTGTAAACAACAACTACAACAATAACAACAAGAGCTCGTGCGTATTTTCCGACTTAGTGTTAGACAAGCTGTAGACATTGCGCGCGCGCGTGTTTCCTCTTAATATAGGCTGAAATTACAAGTTCTTCAAAAAAATGTTTCTCTGACCACTTTAGGTACTTAACAGATAGTACACCATCCCATTCTTAGTGCAAGGGAGAAATGAAGGAAGGAAGAGTCGTCTTAAATATACAGATTTAACTTTTATGCGTGTTGATTTTTTTTTTTTTTTGTGTGATATTGCTTATGGCACAGGGAAACACGTGGTCTGTACTTCAGAGTCGCAGCACAAAGGGCGCAACAGTCCAGTGGCGCGAGACTCAGGGCAGGAGGAGGGAGGAGGCAGGAGGAGGGAGGGTCTTTCTAACGTAAATACCCTCTGATATGCTCACCCCGACCCATACCCCTTCCCCTAACCTGCACGTCTGAGCCACAGACGTCTGATAGATTGTGATTAATTTGGGTGATTTTCTTTTAGCGCACGCGGAGTTCATGCGACGTTACGTCCCGTCGCATTTTGTGTGTTCATGCGCTCGCGCTCGTGGGCGTGGCTCAGGCTCAAGCGCCACCACCACCCTCCTTTAAGTTCATAATGACAGACTGTACTTGTAAGCAATCTTGTCATTTGTTAATATGCTGCCTTCATAGACTTTCTGGGGGAAAAAAGAAGAGTGCAGTTGAACTTGAACTTATGTCTTGAACTTTGGTGGAATCTTTTACCTAAGAAAGCTGTACTCCAATTTTATGCACCTTAGAGGTTCACTTTATCCACAATTCCAGGTGAAAGGTAGGCTACACTTTAAAGGTACAAAGGACACCAGTGACAAAAAAAAAAAGGTTGTTACTTTTCTAACCGTTTTCCAAAACATGCCTGCTGCACGTTCTCCATAAGCGATGATGTTACAAACTGAATTGAACGAGGTCTATATGAAAGCATTTCGAGTGATCCTGAACTGTCCACTTTGAAGAAACATTTCGACAATAGGTCATTCTGTGACTGGTGGTAGCCTACAGTTACACCCTCGCAGGGAAAGTGAGTCATAAGTGGATAATGTGATTCGTTTCCACAATGGCTGATAAAGGTGCTGCCATTAAACCCATTCAGAGGCACCAAGCCATTCAAGGGCCCCTTAAGGCAAGCGGTGCACTTGATTTCTGATGAACATGCACTGTACATGGTTTTGACCGAAGCTTTACCATTTATGGGGAATAATTTTAACAGAGTGTCCGGTTTATGTGTGTGTGATGGAGTGCTCTCTTTATCTTTGTTAGTGTTGAGACTGGCCTTTTGCTTGCTTGAGTGTCAGCAGTGGGATGACTGTTAAACTGTTATACTCGAGGCTTGTGGTTATAACCTTTGCTGTAGTTGTATTTGCTGAACTGGCTGTGATGGAAATAATTTCGAATGGAAGCACTAAAACTGCTCTGAGTTTAAATATCTTGATTTAAGATGTGCCAAAGCACAAAGTGTCATCATCCTATATTGCTGCTGATTGCATGGCTCAGGGTTGGTAGCATGTGCGCTTATTAATGACCTTTGCCTTGTGATGTGGAAAATTTTAGAGGAGTCCCACCTCAGCATGTCTCTTTCTGTCACACTGTACGCAAGCAGCGTGACCTCATTCGTGGCTTACTCTGACTCACAGCAGCTTAGGTGTCTATGGCGTTGACCTCCCACACCTATTGCGTCGTCTGCCTGCCTCTTTTAGAATCCCAGAGGAAGTGCACACTTGGCTGTATCATAAGATCCACGTGTGGGCTGATCACAAGTGTGGGCCGGGTTGTTAGCACTGGCCTACAAGCATGTAGTTTTGATCATCAGCGGCGGCTGCATGTCTCACTGTAGGTTAGTTAGTTTTGTGTGTGTGTGTGGGTGTGTGTGTAGTTTTGATATGTTTCTCAGCAAAAACTTACTGTCGAAATATGACTGTGTGTGGCTTGACAAAAGGGTTGTGGTAAGAACTGCATGCTTGGGTGAACAGAACAGGATGCTTACTGTACTCATTGTGGTTTTTCAAAGCAGACATTGAAAGTGAACAAAACTGAGGTGGCTGATGAATTAATTACTAAGATTGCAACATGGGGAACTCCAAACTGCTTAAAGCTTTCTATTTGAGTCCGAACTCTTGACCAAGGCTGCAATATTAGTCTTAGTCATCATGATACAAACCTTAGCTATTCTGACTAATTTCATCTGCAAGACATCAGGGGTCACATTTTGTTGATGCGGAATCCTAGCAGCTGGTGATCAGCAGGACCGAAAGCAGATGATTGGCCAATATCTGATTATTTCAAAATCTAAAGCACATGCAGTCAGTTAGATTGTAATTCAGGAGTTATTAGTGTTGCTGGATTTTGGTTGGTATGTGTATGGCATGTCTAGGCCCCAGTGCGAGAGGCCTGTGGGGGTGTTTAAGCCATAATGTGCCAACTTTACCCTGCCCTTTTCCTGCTACTCTCACCAATTCTTGGATCTGACAGGAGTGACCACACCACACTGTGGTTTTGGGCTGCGGATGAGCTGTCTGGAACTAAGAACCCATTTGGGTGATTCGGTGTTTATGCTTGTAAGAAGCCTCCCTGTCTCGTTAGCTGTTGTCTGTAGACATACACAAGAGCATAAGAGAGTCAGATTTGATGTTCCTGGAAGTTCAGTGCTTATTTAGCAGATCTGTTTTCCCAACACACCTGCACCAATGTTGAGTACTCTGGGTTTCTTAACATAGCTTGTGCACGTGTTCTTTCTGTGGGATTGTGTTAGTTACTTTCTCCATGTTACCCATGGGCTTGTCTTTGTTTTGTGCATACTTTGCATTCCTTTGAATCTCTGCGTCCCAAGTTGGGAGAAAAAAAAAATTCGCCTTGCTTAGATATCCACCTCTCCTCCTTATCCGCAGAAAGTTCCGGCAGTCACGCCAGCCCGTTTTCCCCATACTTTTCCTTCCGCTCTGTGAAACGGTGGGATTTTCCAGGAAATGTCAGTTTGGGAGGGTGTGATTCCCTGCTGCTCGTCCTAGCTCCTACCAGTAAACAGCATGACTCACTGCTCGGCTATGTGCTCCATTTCCTTTACATAAGATCCTGCCGATTGTGCCGCCGCTGCACTACAGGCCTTTTTTGCCTCCTTGTGAAAAACGGAGCAGGGAGGAGCTAATTCCCTCCAACTCCTCACCTCTCAGCAGAGGGCCAGAAAACGGAGAGCAGTGAATGTGCTGAGTCTGATTAGTAGGTAGAGAGACAGGACACCAAACAGCAAGGACACACCAGTGTTGTTTGGCTTCATAGGTGAAATAGCCAACTCGCCTTCCACTACAGAAGATCAGGCTGATAACCTCTATGCTGAAGCTCCATATTTCCCAACAAATCTGGATTCTATAACTGGGCTGAGACTTTGCTTGTCTGAAACGAGTCTCAAATTCTCAAAGCACTAAAACGGCAGCCATCCGACCATATCGCTGTCTGGCCCCAGACACGACCTTTGCGTAATAAAATCTGAACCATGTAATGCTTAGTAAATATTATTGCTTTTGGCTGGATGTTTAAACATAAAAAATAGACAGTTTGTTTTATTGGTATCAAAAACACAACCACACCAGTACTTTACGTCATCATCTGAGGTTAATGGAAAGTGTTCAGGATTTGGCAGTGGACTTTTTCAGAGATGCACATTTTCCTTGTTGTGAAACCCAGGGCTACATACAAAAGTTAAACATGTCTTCACAATAATAATATTCTCTGTAACCACCTCATGGGCTTTGGTACAGTGACTAACATCCTCATGATACCACCTACACGCTTGAACACAGGGTGATGACCAAGTTTCCATTGTGATCCTCACAAAGTTTTGGTTCTGTTTTGGCCACTTCCGCCTGAATGTTTGCATAACTGTACTCTGAACTTGTGTAGAGCAGTGATTCTCGACTCATAACACACGCCAAGTGTGGAATTACACAACCATAATTACCTGACTGCTGAAATGATCAGTGATGATGTAATTAATGGTCATTGGCCAGGAATCTCTTGCTGATGATGCCACATCCTCAGACTGTTCAATAGTAGAAGGTTTTGGATGCACAGTAAGTTGATGATTTTCATGATAACAGCATGTCCTGAAGTGGTTTATTCCTCTCACACCACAGCAAATGTTCAGTTTATTTATTAAATGTATTATTTATTCATACTTTTTAACCATTTATTATGGACATTTTATATTATGGAACGTGCATGAAACAGGTTTCTGTTCTCATTTACGTTATAGCAGCGATAGACTCCTTCAGCTCCTTCAACAGCCTCCCTGATTTTCTCCCTGATTTGAAGTTAATAATATAAAAATGCCTTTTGGATGCATGTTATCAAGAACCTGCAAAACACAAAGTGATCTCTACTGAAGACTTTCCCATGGCGGAAAACATAAAGGATCAGCTTTACCGCTATTACAAACCTCTGACACTGGAGACCCCTTCCATAAATAATAAACAAACACTAATGTTTTTCTTTGTTTGTTAATTAACAATTATTCGCCGAAGGCGAATTGACTATTGGTGAATAATAACCGAGACGAAGTCAAGGTTCTTATTCACCAATATTCACTTCGCCTGAGGCGGATAATTGTTTTAGTATAAATACACGGGTGCTTAGTAAAAAAAAAAAAAAAAAAACTTCAAAAGCGGCATGCAAATGTAATAAAGTTGCACAGACTTGTCACTTATCTCTGCCAACTCACGTAAAATACTTTGTTTTGAAATAGACAAAATAAATCACAACTCCACCTTATCTTTGAATAGTTTTAGACCAAACTTCGTATCATCTTTAGTGCTTTTAGGAACAGCATTTTCTTTCATAATTTGTAATTCTTCCTCACTTACCGTGACAAAGCCATTAGCAGCCATTTTGCCGAGTCGCTCGAGGTGATTATTGAGAAATAGTCCGAATTTATCGACCAATCAGAGTGCGCGATTTTCTATAATCACTTGTGTATTTATACTAAATAACAATAAACAGTTTAAAATGAGTTTTATAATATAATAAGCATAATACTGTATTATTAGATTATGTTGAGCATCTGCCAAACAAGTCCCTGTGAATTAGAACTAATTAGAACGAGCGCGTTAATATAAACCTGTGATTTGTCTTGCAGTAGGACATACTGTTAGAGGAGAGCCATGCTGTTTTAGGGAACTAATCAACACCTTTTGACCAATCTAACATCACTGTGGCAAAAATAGGTTGCAGGTGTGACTGGTACAATCCTGATAAGCATCTCTTATAAAACTATGTATATAACTTTATGTATGTTGATGCCTATCTTGTGTTTTATTGTTTATAATGACAGACACAGTAATGTTGAATATCTGATCAGCCAAACCATTGAGGAAACCCTTGATATTATCGGAATGACTGGCTCGCTGATAAGTGCGCAACAGGATGACTGTACATTGTATACGTTCTGAATGTAAAGTGGATGGAAAACAAATTAACATTGACAGATTTATTTATTTTTGTCAGTCTGAGAAGCTGAACATTTTTGAAGCATGACCAAACTTCAGTCACTAACCCTATCCAAAGAAAGCACATTTATAACCTGCTAAGTATTTCAAATGACAGCAGGTTTGGAACAGTGAAGCTCAGCCAGAATGTACGCCAACTCCAAGAGAACAAGCATAACACACACACACACACACACACACACACACACACACGCATTCTTATCAACATACAGATAGCAACACGCACATAAAATCTATGGCTTGTAAAGCTACCAGACACTCACAGAATTCGTAAATGAAGTATTTAGAGGATGGTTAATTAACTCCACCAAGATCTTCAGCCTTGAGGAGTCAAGATGTTCTCTGTCTGAGACTTTATTTGGACGATTTACAGCCATTCGGATTTGGCCTGAGTACACCGGTGCAGTCATTTCAGCAAATTATTACAAATTAAGTCAAAATTGTTTAAAAGAAACTGCAGTTGCTGTAAAGTTGGAATCTTTTTTCACAAAGCACTTCTTTCTGAGACTTCTCACTTTCATATTTTCCATCCACTTTTCCATTTAACCATGAAGTACTGGACAACAGTTTTGCCCTGCCTTGTATCACTATGTCTCCTTAATATATGGATTATTAGTTTAACTTTAGACCAAAGTTGAATTTTGTCTCATTTTGATTTGGCCTTGGTACTGAGAGTAGCTAATATACAGGAAAGTAACTACATAAAAAGCTTTCCAAACGATAAACAGGGCACCTTTCTGCAGTACATGTGCGTGTCTGGTGAGAAAAGTTACCCCGTTATCCCTGCTTTTGCACATTCTCTATAACCTCCCTCTCAGGGCCCGTCCCCTGTGCCATGTTTTTCTGTTTTTCTCTCCTGGCTCTCGATAGCCTGAATAAGAGCTCCAATGTTTTGGCGGCCCGTTGAACGCACGTCGCCAAAGGCAAGGCTGAGTTGGGCGGAGGGAAAAATGCACCCGTTGTTCTGAGAGAGCGATGATGAAAACACGGCCTTGGAATGCCAGGGCTTTTCCTTTTTAGCAGGACTGAGCAAGTGAAGTGGGGCCCCTCTCTCAAGTCCCCTTACTTCCCTGCGCACTGGGAAAAGTGGACGACCACACGGCGAAGGAATGTGAAGGAAATTCACTGTGCGTGCATGCATGCATGCGTGCGTGCATGTGCGTGCGTGCGTCTGTGTGTGCTTGGGTGAAAGGGAGAACTCAAAGGCTAGGGGCCTATATATAGCGGGTGGGGTTTTTTCTTTAAAAACTTGATTTGATGGTCTTCCTTGGAAAAAAAAGCAGGAGTCCCTTCTCATACACAGCACTTGCTGTCTATCAAAGCTTCTCTAATTTCTGCTCGCCTTGCATCACTTGTCTAATATTTCTGGGACTTAACGCTTGGGGACTGTGCTGTTTGTTTGTTTTTTCCGGAGAGACAGAGAGAAAGGCACAGAGAGAGAGATGGACAGAGAAACGGGGAGAAAGGGACAGAGAGAGAGGGGGAGAGGGCGAGACAGAGAGAGGGACAGAGAGAGATGGGGAGAGAGAGAGAGAGAGGGACAGAGAGAGAGAGGGACAGAGAGAGAGAGGGAGAGGGACAGAGAGAGGGCGAAACAGAGAGAGGGACAGGGAGAGAGGGACAGGGAGAGAGGGACAGGGAGAGAGGGACAGGGGGAGAGGGACAGGGAGAGAGGGACAGGGGGAGAGGGACAGGGGGAGAGAGAGAGAGTGAGTCGGAGAGGGACGGAGACGGAGAGAGGGACGGAGACGGAGAGAGGGACGGAGACGGAGAGAGGGACGGAGGGAGACGGAGAGAGGGAGAGAGGGAGATGGAGGGAGAGAGGGATGGAGATGGAGGGAGAGACAGAGAGAGAGAGAGGGAGAGGGACAGAGAGAGACAGGGACAGACAGAGGGACAGACAGAGGGACAGACAGAGGGACAGACAGAGGGTGAAACAGAGAGAGGAACAGGGAGAGAGGAACAGGGAGAGAGGGACAGGGAGAGAGGGACAGGGGGAGAGAGAGAGAGAGTGAGTCGGAGAGGGAGAGACAGAGAGAGAGAGAGGGAGGGACAGAGAGAGAAGGAGAGACGGAGAGAGGGACGGAGATGGAGAGAGGGACGGAGGGAGAGAGGGAGGGAGAGAGGGAGGGGGAGAGGGAGGGAGGGAGGGGGGGGGGGGGGGGGGGGGGGGGGGGGGGGGGGGGGGAGGGAGGGAGGGAGGGGGGGAGG
>JAOTRR010000031.1:13599541-13611133 GCA_028570945.1 Gogo arcuatus
AAGAAAGAAAGAAAGAAAGAAAGAAAGAAAGAAAGAAAGAAAGAAAGAAAAAAAAGCATAGACACAAATAAGCTGGGATGTTGGTTTGGGACATTTAGCACATCCCTTAACTGTAAATGAGCACGGATGTAGCCAATTTCCTTTCAAACAAAATGCTAATTAGTCCCCATCTGTGTATAACTCTAGTGTTTCTGATTAGAGCAGAATAAATCCAGCTGTTCCTTTAGCACTCCTTTTCTGGATATTGCTCCTTAAAGTAAAGAGGGCTACAGGGAGCTTTTAGAAGCTCTCAGTGTAATATTATTAGAAAGGCACAAAACAGAAGGGGAAAAAAAAAAAACATAAAAAACTTAAAACAGGCTTCCCTAGAAATCTACCACCCTACAGAGTCAGAGGTTTAATCAGTGTCTTTCAGGAGCACCTGGATATCACAGCCAGGTGTGTTCGATTAGGAAGGTCAATTTCACAATCATATTTGGTATGAATCTGAGCTGTCAGAGTGAACACCACTAATGTGTGTACTTTCTCTAAACAAAATGGGCACTTACAGCCACATTTTAATAGCCTTACATTTACACCTAGAACGTGCAAACCACAGACCGATTCTTGAAGAATCACATTTACAAATCGGGCCAGGCTCTGACCTTAAGCTCCGTGCTAAAACAGAGTGGACAGGATAAAGAACAGAAAGACACAAGCTGGAAACAGTCCAGGATGATCCCAGACCGCAGCCTGATTGAAAACCTGAGGCGTTGCCTGAAGTGCACCATCGACCCGACACCCTCGCTGTCTCAGTCTCAGCAAGTTTGATTAATTTGGGTGAAACAGAAGAACACTGATGCTGCATACCAACAAAACGAGTCAGAATTCGGTTATTTTGGTTTGAACTGAACTAGTTGAATGTTGATAGTTCGATGTTGCTATTTAAGGCCAGAGCAATCACTGCAATGGCAACATTGCAGCAACATTCCTCACATTTCAAGTCATCAAAGTACAGTTATGTAATCAAACTACACTATTACATGTCCATGTACACACTTACGGAATCGGTTTTCCTCGTATTTCGGCCATGATGGCACTCTCGCCTCCCAGGTACTCAAAGGACAGGCTTAAGAAGTTGTAGATTACAAAAGCTGAAAACAACAAAATACAAAATAATTGCATCATCAGCAGTTTCACAGAAGTATTTACAGAAAAAGGCAAAAAACTATCTTCCTCTAGACGCAATACAAATCACATTAAAGAAAAAAGGTTGTCCCTGATAATAAATCTTGATCTATTGTTTCTATTTAAAGAAGGTCTAAGAAGGTCAAAAGGCTCTCTCTAGCCATGTTTCCATTAACCTGCTTAACCCTCTGGTAACCAACGTTGCTCAGGAGCAACATGGAATGTACATATCCACCACGTATGAGGGGTCTTGGCTTCCAGAGGGTTAATGTGCAATTTGAAGTTGTGCACTAAAAAAAACAAGTAATAGAAACACGTGATTATTGAAAAAAACTCAATAAAGCAATATTTCCCCAAAATTGAAATGGAAACATTTTTTTTGCATTTAAACAAATAGAAATGCTACCTTTCTGAAAGAGAGTGCTCTGTAAGAGCTACAGTGAGAGGAAAAAACCCAGCTTTAATCACATAACATTACTTAATGGAAACACACCACTCGCAATTGTGTTTCGTCAACTTTTTTAAATCGCTTCCATTTTGCGCAACAATGCAATGGAAAGCCGGCTTCTGTCTGTCTGTCTCTCTCTGTCAGTCTTTCTTTCGTGGAGTATTAAGTGAATGTACAAAAAAAAAAAACTTTCACTACATATGAAATTACAATAAAAAAGTAAATACTGTATTGAGAGCAAGCTACATATTTGCATGAAACCTTTCCACATTTATGCATAGTGCTTTTATGTAGTACAAACTATTTCTAAGAAATTCAGACTACATGAATATTTTATGCAGAGCCAAGAAGAATAATGAAAATGCCTGTTTAATATTAAAACTCCCTTAAAAGATTGAACCTCATTTAAATTCTATTGGTTTATTAAAAAAAAAAAAAAAAAAAAAAAAAAAAAAAGAGTAAAATAATAACGTAAAAGGCGTATTTATAACTTGGAAAAAACCCTTGCTTTCAGTTCTGAAGTCTAACAGAGGAGACAAAAGTGAAAAAAAAAAAAACCATGATGACAACATATATGATAATACTGCATTGCAGGTCATTCTTTGCACTATTACGAAAGATGAGAGGAACAAGTTTGGGCAGTTGGATGTCTGCAACCTATTAGAGCTCAGTCTAAAGCCCTCTCTAAAGAAAAAAAAAAAAAAAGGGTACCTACCTTCATAGCAGTCACGGATGGAGTCAAAGTAGACATAGTACTGGTCATTGCTGATGAAGAGGAGGCTAAGCCAGGAGTCAAAGGCGTAAATGGGCACAATAAAGAGGATGCGGATGATGTAACGCTGCTCGTTTGGCACTGTGTATGACCTCAGGTGTAAGTAGATCTTTAAAAAAAAAAAACAAACACCACACAAAATATATTCATGAGCTTCACTAAGAACCTACTGTGGAAAGTCCCACTTCTCCTTAACCTACCCACTGTAAATAACAGAAGCAAATCCAAGTAAAAGACAAGATAGGATCTCAATAAAACAGGCAATGAATACAAAAGGATTTCTCTCCTTAAAGATTTTTTTCCTGAGGCAAAATATGGCTCCTGAGGTAGGGCTGATAGAGCTCTGTGATGAAAAGGGAACGGAAATTATTAATATGGTACTGAGATTGAGGAGTGGCAGAATGTGATAATATATCTCAAATGGGTCATTTATCAAATGTAGAAGAGGAGAGCCATCAACAGAAAGGAAGGTAGGGATAAAAACAAAAAACAAAACAAGAAGCAGAATAAGAAGCCAGACAAAAAAAAAAAAAAAAAAAAAAAAATCCACCTACATTTGTCCCAGCAAAACACCTTGGCAGGAACCCTGGCACCAACCTTATCTCTTCCCTGCTGTTTTATATCACACCCAAGATGGATATCATAGTTAATGATTACACTTGTAGGAACTTTTTTTGATGAGAAATTATCTTGTAAATCATACTGGCCTTGCTAAATATTATTATAAAAATACAAAGCAACACATTTGCTGAGATTTCAGGACACTTTTTGGCATTTGGAAAATCCTGAAAATGTTTCAGGTGAGAGATTTTGTACAGTCACAGTTCCAGACCAGCATCTTGTCCCTATGTGTGCATGACTGACTCGCATGAAAGATTTTTTTTTCAGGCTTGGCTATTACGTGGGTGGAGGACTAATGTATGAAGGTGCTCTAGAGAACCAAGGTGAGTCAGTAACCAGATTGATCTGGTCCATTTCTCCTGTAGTGCAGGAAGAGAAATAGGCTCCTCCAGGCACAGCTAAAAGTAAGAGAGGGTAATTATGCCCTCCACTGACTCTAACACATGTATGTTTGTTGTTCATCTTAATTATTCTTATTATTGTTATTACAGAGTTTGATTTATTTGTTTGGTCTCATTTCAAACCACAAGCAGTAGAACATATGATTTTATTGTCTTAATTTTACAATTTTGTTCTCAAGGACATCTGGCCGTGGAGAGGACGTGATGAAATTCCATCCAAAGTACAGGAGCAGATTTGGAATCAAGCACCATGGTTACGATAAGGTTTATGAATAATTTATCCTGCCTTAAGAGGAAAAGCGTTCACTCTATCATCAGGAAACTGAGAATTCAATTCCTGACGATGCCACAGCCATCTGTTGCCAGGACCCAAGAGAGCAAAACTGGCTGTGTTCTCAGAATGGGAGGGGCATACTCACTCTCTCCCACGTCAATCAGAGCGATGCTAACCAATCACAGGCGTCTCTCAGCTCATGCATGCAGAATAGGGCAGATTGCGCTTTCCTCCGATTGTGTTGTTATGAAAAGACGTGGCGGTTGGTTTCACGTGTCTCAAAGGAAGCACGTGCTTGGTAGCCGTCCTGTGACGGGGGACAATTAGCTAATTGGTAAGATCAAATATTAAAGATCAATCTGAATCAATTAAGAGTCATCATATTCATAATTAACACTAATATATTTGACACCAATCTAATTCGTGCTCTCTTACCACAGCCACCACACTGGGGTTCTGTTGGAAACAGCCTTGTTGCCACGCTGCCTTAATAGACAGGTGTCTCATAAGGCATGACTTTCAACTGAAGACATTTTCTAAGAACATTCGTTTCAAATGAGCTTTTAGGGTAGCATTTACGGTAATGTGTGACTTACACACAGTAACTAACAGCTAGCTAATGTTAGCTAGTTGGTTAACAGATGCCTCACAGATTATATCAAACAGTGGTTATAAGTTACAATGTTTATGTTTACAATAAGTACAATTGTTTATTTCTTGGTAACTTTTCAAAAAATCCCAGCCAAAAAAAATCCTCCCCAAAAATTATATATTTGTATACAAATTCACTTTTCTGTGAAGTTTGGTCCGCCACCTTTTTTGTGTGTTCCATTGCTTGAGGGAGCTTCTGCACAGATTTATGGGTAATAGGCAGCATTGAAGATGCCTTCAAAAAAATAATGTTCTTGGGGTAGTTTGAAGGGATCTTACAAGACAGGAAATAAGCGGTCGGTCAGTTTTGAATGGTCCTCGATGCCTCGATGACATGATAGACACCCTCCTTTTCCCAGATTCGAAAGGACCCTGAGAGAGGAAGGGCCAACATACTTCCTGTATCATGCGTGACCATCAGTGCTTGTTTTTGAACTGATACCCTTGCAAAAAAAAATAAAAATCACAGGGCAGCTGAACACTAGTGGACAATTGCCCCGTTCTGTTCACGTGAACCATCACAAGATGCTAAGAGTCCTGTTAGTAAACCAGTTGAGGAAACCATGCTTAGCCTAGGGTCATGTTTATTTTTGTTGTCAACATTTACTGACAGGTCATTATTAACCCTAACGCAAGTCAGACCTAGCAGGGTTTCTAACTTTATTCATTTCAAATACATACACTATGTTCACACCACCACCCACCCTACTGACAACTGGCATTAAGCTTTGTTTTTGTCCCAATGGATTACAATTTCCAGCGTCATCAAAACTCCAGTTTTCATTAACGTAATGGCCGCTGTGTAAACAAAGCAATATGGCTGCCAAATCTTTGAAAATTTCAACTCTACCTTTCCTAATGATTTCAAGCACACTGGTCTAAAGCGCTAAAATCCATACATGACGTTGGAATACCTGTGCAAATGTCGGGAACATTTTTAGAAATGCCCGTGTCAGCAGTTTTAGCTGAATAGTACACCTGTGATGTTTGATATACTGGCCATCCAGCTCAGAGTATTTCCTTCCCGTTTCTTTTAAGTGATTGAACACTGGATTTTTATCTCACTCCACACACCTCTTCAGCATTCACGAGAGGCAAAGAGCAGAAAAATCATTTGGTTAATGTTTACACACGAGCATATGACCTTATAGATCAGCCGAGCTACGTCAAAATACTTTGTGGGACTGTGGGTTTGTTGAGCTAGTGTTCAAGACTGCTTTCTTTTTTGATTTGAGCTTTTGATAGACTGCAACAGTAAGAAAATATTTAGAAAACTTGATCTGATGTATCTGGTCTTCATGGGTGAAATCATATTTTTGGCAAAAAGCGTATGAAAAACCACAGATCGTTGCTATGGAATATACACAATAAAGGTTAGTCATGTGGGATGTTTACTACTTTCTTAAAAAGCGATTCATGAAAAGATCAGAGGTAGAAGAAACACTGACGAGACCGTTCTTGAAAGGCAGGCAGCTTATTGCCAATACTGGTCACTGAAGAGAATGCTGTTGAGCCAAATCAATAGTGCAACAACAAAGCAATATCAACCTCACACTTTCAATATGCATGGAGAACTTACATCACCACTGAAGGAAAAACTGCTTTAATCGCTTCAGGATTTACATACATTTTCCTTGCAAACCCTTTCCACCACTCCTGTAGAGGCTGTTTGCAGCACCTCAGATGAGCTGGCAGTGGACAAATTGCTTGGCTGCAGGTCTATATGGTGAAATGAAACTGCACAGACCCCTCCCCCCATGAAGGGAGAGTGTTTCATGAAGATTCATTTTCCGGCGTAACACCAAAATGTCACTGTATAAGCTGCCTGAAAACCTCCTGCTTCTCAAAGGCATTATACTTTTTGGAGGGAGGACAAAAGACTTCAGAGGCAATCAAACATGTCCTCCAGGAGCCCTCCAGGCAGTGCACAAAAGAAATTCATTCTCTGACTCCTTCTCACATAAAGACTGTTCTAGCAGTCTGATTACAGAATACATCATTTAAAAGTGATTTGATTCTGCGTAACGTATTGTTTGTTCACATTTGTGAACAATATTGCCTTATAAAATCCTTATACAGCACAAGGCAGAAATATGCAAATGAATATAGCAAATAAATGTATTTTAATCTGCGTTGTGAACATCCTGATCAATCACGTTTGAATCAAAATAACACACAGCTCTGTTACACATAAATGTCACCATGTTCTAAATGTATTGCAACCATATGAGTATACAATAACAGTCGTAGCTCAAACATAGTACTTTTGTTGATATTCAATTTGCGACTTACAATTCAAACTGCAAAAAGCTCTTGTAAAAAGCTCTTAGATTTAATTTCAAAATGTATCCACAAACAGCTCGAACCTAAAAAAAATGGCAGATGATACAGTCATACTGTAACAGACTATCCAGTACATTATGGTTTACATAAAAATCTACAAACAAGCATAGAACATTACGTTATTAAATCCTGAATGTTCAGTACACCATAAAGTCTACAGAGCACTATGCGTTAATCAGCTCAAGATGTGTGTCATGGAAAAATGACGCACATCTTTATGGATAATGCTGAATTGCAGAAGTACACTATATGGCCCAAAGTATGTGGACCCATGTGTGTTTTTTCCTCAAATTGTTGCCACAAAGTTGGAAGCACACAATGGTATTGAATGTCTTTGTATGCTGCAGCATTACAATTTCCCTTCACTGGAACTAAGAGGCCCAAACCTGTTCCAGCATAACCATGTCCCTGTGCACAAAGCGAGCTCCATGAAGACATGGTTTGCCAAGTTTGGACTGGAAGAGCTCGAGTGTCCTGCACAGATCCCTGAACTCAACCCCACTGAACACCTTTGAAATGAACTGGAATGCCGACTGCACCCCAGACCTCCTCACCCAACATCACTAATGCTCTTACAGCTGAATGTACACAGATCCCCACAGTCACACTCCAAAATCTAGTGGAAAGCCTTTCCAGAAGAGTGGAGCTTATTATAACAGCAAAGGGGCAATAAATCTGGAATGGGATGTTCAACAAGTACAATTGTTATGGTCAGGTGTCCACATACTTTTGGCCATATAGTGTCCAATAACAATAACTGTCTAGCAGGTTTGTATTCATATCCGCAATTCATTATTGGTCACCTGTAAGAAAAGACTCGGAGATGGCTCAGACAGGTGTGCTCAAATTTCACTAGCTACGATGTGAATCACCTCGAAGCAAGGGTGGGGGGAGGGGACACCAAGCAGCTCCACACAAAGAAATCTGTCCTCTGCCTAGTCTATTTGTTTTTTATTTTCCTGACCTGACTTTCAGCTATGGCTCGCTCTTCCTCTTTCCTGGCTTGCAGGTCACAGAACCATTGAAAACCTTCCTTAGACATTAGCATACTTCAGTACTGTTTTTAAGCTTGACTTATGTTACATTTTGGGGGAATACACAAAGCGAAACATGACACGACCCAAAAAAAAGGCAACTTACCTGGTGACACGTGATGAGGAGTGCAGACCAAACAAATATCCCCGAGAGGGCCCGAGCAGTAATGGTGTTAAGAAAGATCTCGTCCTCCACCAGAGTCCCGTTCTCCGATATGACTACAGTCATGTTAGAAAAGTTGGACAGCAACAGTGAAGAACGACGAGAGGCTGAATCGCTCGTGCTGCTGTCTGAATCCATCCTCAAAGTACTGTTAACAGTGTCCAACAATTCATCCATCTGAGAAAACAAAACAAAACACTGAAATGTAGACAAATTAAAGCAACATCAATCCCTCCATCCATCCATCCATCCTCTATACCACTTATCCATCAGGGCTGTGGGGGAAGCTGGAGCCAATCCCAGCTGACTTCGGGTGAGAGGCGGGATACACCCTGGACAGATCACCAATCTATCGCCGATAGAAACGAACAACCATTCACACTCACATTCACACCTATGGGCAATTTAGAGTAACCAGTTCACTTAATCCACATGTCTTTGGACTGTGGGAGGAAACTGGAACACCTGGAGGAAACCCACACAGTCACAAGGAGGACATGCAAACTCCACACAGAGAGGCCCCAGTTGGCCGCGAGGTTCGAACCCAGAACCTTCTTGCTGTGAGGTGACAGTAGGAGACATGCTTGTTATTACATGCTTTCTTGCCAATTTTGCTAACCACTGTGCTGCACTAAAGCAACAATGCTGTATTTTCAATTTTTTTGGCGCAGAGGATTCTGGGAAGGGTAAACCAGCCCCTTTAAAGTCCTGGAGTCAGTTCTTTGTACATGGACTACTGAATTAGCTTTGCATTGTTGAAAATTTTACATGATCCTGGATTTCTTTAAACAAGTCTGTAAGCAATAATTAATTAGCATGTAATTAGTTCGCCAATTTAGAAGCATTTTATAAATAATAAAAATCGCACATGAAGCTTATTTATACTTTATCTATAGACAAACATTTTTAATTCAGGTGTTTACATGTTTTTTTTAAATACTGGTCTATATTGAGATTAAAGTTCACCTACTTCAATTAAATCGTCCTCAGACAAGAGAAAAAAAAAAACTTGAAATAGCAAACTGAGTACAAATTTGTCAGCCCTTTGATCTTTTTCTTTTTTCAGTGGGATTAATGAAATGATTATGAATTTCTTTAGTCTCTGCATGTAACAGAAGTTTGAAAAGTTTATCATCTTTTTTTGGTCATCTCGTTGCAACCACTCTCATGTAATGATCGTGAGCATTTGAGTTAGTAATGACTGCATATCCATGATTCTCTACCAGCATCCCTGAATTGCGAGCCATCATGAAATCTCAACCGCAACGTGCTGAAAAAAATTCAGAGCATGTAACGATACACAAATTCAAATTGAATTCAACGTGATACGATAGTGTCTTGATATGGTACATTTTCAACACAGCAAAAGTAAACATTACCTGAATATGTGGCTTAGGTTTCCAATGTCAGTGGATTAAAACATTTGTTACTCGTAGCAGCGTATAAAACAAACAAACAAAACAAGCAAAACCCACATAAGCTGTGCTTTAGAATATAACAAAATTAAATACGGCTAAACTGGTGTGACTGATAAGTGGGCGTGTCTGAAGCACAGGGCTTCCCTTACTTGGCTTTTAGCTAGACATGCTCTCTAAGTCACACAACCCTCTGTAGCACTATATGCGTTTTTAAATTCTGCGTTCTCCACTACCTAATATGAACTTCCCAATCACTCTGGTGATCTCATGGTGATGGCATGAGGAACTGGCCCTCACTGGAAAGGTGTTTGAACGTGAATGGTGCACTCACGTGACAGGAAGGGGCAGCATTAAACGAAAGGTTAAAGGTACTGTATGTACTGATGGTCAGGTAGCAGCAGCGTGCCTCTAAATACTGCACGAGTAACAGATGCTCCATGTTGAGTGCTATGTCATGGTGGGGGTCAGAAGGCCGTGATCATGTTGTCCATCACCCAGTGTGCCATTGTCTGTTTAGAAAGTGGAGGTGGTCCTCATGTCTTGCCTCCATGACATGAAACACTCAGCAGGTTCTCTCTCATGGAACCTTGCAAGGTCAATCAAGTAATTTTAACAAAAAAAAAGAAGAAAAAAATATTGACAGGACTTTGAGCAGAAACCCCAGGTTCAAACACAATGGTGGTCTTTAGAGAGGCCCATTTCAGTTCGCTATCCTGCATGGCTCATAAGATGATATCATAAGGACAGAGGCATCACATTGCCTCCCAGCCAGTAAGGGTGGCATGTGTGGAGACTCTCTCTCTTCAGGGACTTCCACACAGATCCACTGCTGACAGCTAGAGCTTGTGCATCTCTCACTGAGACGAGGACGTGTCTGTCTGTGGCATTTGAGTTCAGACTCAGAGTGATAACCCACTTCTGAAAGGTCCTTAACTCCAAGGGAATTATCACTGCATTTACAGTCAGTGATCCTAGAATCCTGAGTAAGAGCCAGCGCCACACAAAGTGACTTGCTTGAATTCAACTGTCAAGTGTAATAATGTCTGCCAAACATGGGGGTGACATGGTGTGCAGCCTTCTCAATCTCAATGAATCTCACTTTACATCAGTTAATTTTGTAGTCTGCTTTGGTTCTTTTCCCAAATGCACCATGAGCCCGAGTGCCATAATGTTGTGTGAGGAGGGTGAACATGCCCCAGATGGCCTTCTCCTCGGGTTAGGATGCATGGGAGCCAGTAGTTCTGGCCAACAGAGGCGACAGGGCTGATTGCCTACATCTTGTGAACACCCATAGCACTAGAGAAAGGCCAAATGGTAGGACCTGGACTGTATATCCTTGGAAGATAAACCAAAGAGAATCTGTGTTATGGGGTAATGGGGACATGAAAACAATGCATCCTACAGCTGCACCAATGTGAATCAGTCTTGTGACTACATGGCACATAAGTCCTAGTCATTACCAACGGAAGTAGTGCAGAACTAATTTGGTCTTCGGTGGGCCAGTTGCTTGGTAGATATGTTTGAGCAAAAGATACTTGAAATTAATTGAGCAAATCGAGTATACGTTGCGTTCATTCATTTTTCATTTCAAAATAAAAATGGGAAAACAAGGAAATATCTTTTTGATTTATTTTTTGTTAAAGATGCCATTTAGCTACTTAGCTAACATTAACAATCCAGTCACCCACTATGCTACCTAACATCAGCTAACATCAAGTGTTTAACAACCGCACTAAATACACTTTGAGAGATTAAAATCCTGTTGATTTTTTTAGCCACCATGTCACCCTCCTTTACCGTCCTCCTCCTGCTGTTTTTAAAAAGCACACTGATCCATATTAGTAAATCGAGCACTAACAGCAATCTTTAATCTACGCTTCTTGCTACTAGCTACCTAGTAATCGGTGACACACATCTGGGTTGTTCAAGATCGTTCATTAATTTTGGCCCCAAAATGAATCTGAAATGATGGAACACAAGTGAGTCGTGCAAATACGAGTTGGTGTTCCAGTTCATCCCAAATGTGTTCAGTGGGGTTGAGGTCATGGCTCTGTGCAGGACACTCGAATTCTTCCAACATGCAACATATTTGGGCCTTTTATTTTAATGCTATAGCATACAAAAGACATTGTGAGCTTCCAACTTTGTGGCAATAGTTTTTGGAAGGCCTACATATGGGTGTGATGGTCAAGTGTTCACAAACTTTTGGTCATATACACTGCCCAGCCAAAAAAAAAAAGTGTCACCGTTTGGATTTAAATAAGCAAATACATAAGAGCCTTTGATTGGATAATTACTGC
>JAOTRR010000031.1:13698542-13711665 GCA_028570945.1 Gogo arcuatus
GAGAGAGAGAGAGAGAGAGAGAGAGAGAGAATTTCAGCACGTCGGTCAGCAGACTGTTAACCGCTAGAGTTCGCCTTCAACCATTAAAAGCCGGCGCAGTGCGACTGATCCTTTCCTTTCCTTCCTCTGTCTGTGGGATTTCGGTGAGCTGAGCTGTGAGCTGCGTGAGTATGCTGATGCTATGTGTCTCTTTTTGAACGCATGGTAATGAAATGCTGATTATATAGCCTATACAGTAGAATCGGGCTGTGTGCCACTCTTGTGATCCGTAAGTTTGCACTCCACTTCTGTCCTTATGTACTTCTATGTGATCGCACTACAACAGGATAGCTGCTGTGCTGTGCTCTGTATGCTGCTCTTCTACGATCTGCAGACGTCTGATGGATGTAGACAGATAAGATAGAAACACAACATTTTAGATCGACACTCAAGCCAGGTTTGTCGTGAGAGAGAGAGAGAGAGAGAGAGAGAGAGAGATGTGTAACTAAATAGGAGCTGGGAGTTAAAATGAAGCCCGTCTATCATCTTAGACAGTCACAACTGAAAATGAATAGCTCTCATATCTCATATCTAGTATAGTGTTACCCTATTAACTCATGCAAATGAAGTGAAATCCGCTTCACTGTATAGCTATTATATCATGTACAAGTCCGCGTGGGCACTTTCACATCATATGCAATGAAATCAAGGAAATGTATAGGACTGAAATCCTAGTCTAACTGCTGGGAATAGGAAAAGCTTTTGATATGTATGTGGTTGAAAAAAAACAAGAAAAAACTGGACATAAACTTTACCTCTATGTCCATGACTGAGGTTCAGACTGAAGAGCTTACAGTAGTTGAGAGAGAGAGAGAGAGAGATACTGTTTAAGGGAGACTGGGGTTTGAAACTGTTGTTTGCAGGATTTTCTCTTGTTCTTGTGCTAAGTGTGAGAATGCATAAGAGCTGTACACACCAGCTGCAAGTGCTAAAAAGGCGCCTGTGTGTCGCCTTAGATTTAGACATTTATTAAGGCATGGTGTGACCCATGCAGTTCATAGCGCCATAATGTGTTAAGTGTGCCTCTGAATGATAATCAGCTGCACAGATTAAAATACAAGAAGCTGCAATCTAGCCACAATGTCACTCATGGCTTGTCAGACTTCCTGTACAGGCTATTTTGCTGGCAGGCCTTTATTTTTTTTCCCCCGATGCTAAATGCCATCTTATGTGCTCGCTGCCTCTGCTACTCTATTGATATTCATTTTGCGTGGTGGCTCATCTGTGCAAATCCATAGAGACAGAAATACAAGGAAATTATACTTTGTTATAACCTGCTTTCACCTGTTCAACTAATGAAAAAAAATTATGCATCTTAATCAACTGTTTGGGAAAGTGTGATTTTCCAGAGGGTTTTGCACCCTAATTTTATTGCAAGGAAAGGAAACATATCCATTAACTTGTGCATTTGCATCTTTTTTTTTTTTATAATAAAAGTAAAACATGTACCAAAACAGCTATGTGTTGTTCCTTTTGGCAACAGATCAAAATGATGTTCAGGCTCAGGTGCATCTCCTTGTGCTCTTGTGTTGGCATTCAGACAGTGGCTTCTGGCCAAACAGTGCTTCACACCTTAAAAGGAGGGATGGCATGGTTTGTAAATCTCACAGCATTTGTTCGGTGCGTGTCCGTTTTAGTGTCCTCGTCTTTTCTCTTTCCATCTCTAATCGTGATTATGCAGGTTGAAGATTGACCCAGCTAGTTTGAATGTGCTCTGCCTGAGCCAGGCTCTTTGTTGCGGGTGATGGGGAGAGCGATCCAGCCTCGCAAGATGGGTGAGACGAGGTAGATGGACTTCATCAGAGCAGTGGGACACTTGCATTAGCAAATAACATGCTCCTAAAAAAAAAAAGTTACAGTCACACTTAATGTGTAATAAATAAATAACTGTACAATTGGTGGATAATTTTTGGTGTGCTGTTTTCCAGGGTGTGACTCCCACTGAAAAGTCAAATGACTTACTATAGATGATAAAAAGGTGCTGACATTTAGTTCAGTAAACATAAAACGTGTGTATTAGAGTGCAGTGGGGGGGGGAAACAACCACTCATCGCTGCACACTTTATATACAAGGGCCAACAAATTTACAGTGAAAGTGAAAGACTGTAACATCCATAGACCAGTCTATAGACCCATAGACCAAGCTACATGTCATTAAATTAAGATTCCAGTGATTCAACTTTCATTACATTTCCTCTTTATTACCCAATCTTAAAATATGTATTAAATTAAAAGTGAAATTTGTTACTATTTCACATGGTAGCATTACCCCTTATTAAATAAAAGGCCTTAATAGCTCTTTTGAATACTAATACAGTAGTTTTACAAGTAGCCCTCTGAGTAGCTACCTAGAAAACACAGTGGCTAAATTATCAGGCTTACTTCAATACCACAGTTATAATCAGCAGTAACACTTGATTAGCAGGATTATATTTTATGCATACAAAAGAATTTATGTCCCATTATTTTGTTTACAACATTTTAAAATCCTTTTTTTTTTTAAAGAATACAGTTTTTGAGTATCTGGGGGCTGTATGCAATATCTAAAATGTTTAATAAATGTTATAAATTAGTATGCAGTTGTCTGTGGTTTACCTTTTTAGGTTGATAATCAACCTAGATTTCAGATTTTGTCAAACACCTGATTAATTTTTATAGCCAAGGTTAAAAAAACAAACAAAAAACCCTTACCATTTAAACAAGTGAACCAATTGAATAGATTTACAACTATAGATGGGTGTTTTCATGGATGAGCATAAACTAAGTGAAAAAAGCTTGCAACTTAACTGTTTACTGCACGCATTCATCTTGAGCACGTGCTTTATTGTCATGAGGGTTGCAGTGGATCTGAAATCAAAATCTGGTAACATTGAGCACAAACTGGGTTAATTCACCCCAAATGAGATGCCAGGCCATCACCGGGCACCATACAAACATGCATTCACACACTCTTTAACACCTTGGGGCAATTTAGTATAACCAACTTGCCTATATGCATGATTTTGTACAGTGGGAGATGGGAAAACTCAGTGGAAACTCAAACAAACATGGGGAGAGCATATATACGTTTTGCTTAGTGAATAATATTTCATAAAAGAAAATTGGTGTCATTTAATTCTATTAAAAAATTCTGGTACATTGGATTCAATTTCACTTTGTGTTTCCTGAAATTTAGCCTTGGGCACAAATTTGAATTGAGGTGTACTGACTATAAACGGACCCCAAACATCTTAAACTGTCCTTGTATCTTTCTCATTTTTCTTCACAATCAAGTAATACTTTCAGAGGTCTAACCAATCATACAAAATATTTTCATGAGAAAAAAAAAGTGATTTTGGAGTAACTTAATGGGATGAGCAAATGCATCAGCAAATAGCTGGCAAAGGCTAACTAAGCCTGGGGAAGAAAGTGTCAGAATTTAGTGACATTTACATATCTATTTATTTATAAATGTATTAAGCATTTACAGAAGCTTTTATCCAAAGTGACTTAATGTAGCAGAATAGATCCCAAGCATAGAGCATTTAAAGAAGCTGACAGCATAGCGCAAGTGCCACAAGACACAGTTTCCCCCAATTGACATTTGGTGGTTCAGTAGATAATTAACCTTGGTAGACATTTTATCCCAGCTGTTACAAAAAGGCCCAAACATAACACAAAGATTGTGATTATTAATAGGACTAAATTTAAAAATTCCTCTGGCTTTTCTCATTAACCATACATATTTTGATAGTAGTTATAAAATATATTTATATTCCTAAATATACAGTAATATATTAGGAAAGCTTAATTTACACTAAAGGTGCTGTCATGTAGCAGGTCTATTTATTTATTGGTTTAGTTAATTAGTGAATCTGTTTTTGAATTAGTTAAACAATTATATTGTATTTGGTGGCATATACAGTAGCTGTGCACATTAATGACTCAGAAACTGTCTGTTCTAAAATGCCTAAAGTGTACATCTGCTATGTTTACATGGTTTATTTGCTATCGTTGATTTACACTTATGACAGTGTATGACAGAAGTGAATTGCACTGAGTAAAAACAGTCCTTCAGTTGAGATGGTCAGCCACTGTTTTATAGATAATAAGAAACAGTATGCGAAATGAGCGATGAATGAGAGATGAATGAAAACATGGCATATTGAATTATAGCATAGATAGAATTAAGAAATGAATCTATGTATAGTGCTGAAAAGCCTAAAAAGCAGCTGTTAAAGTGGCATGCAGGATTTGATTTCCTTTAGCTGCTTAGAAAGCATGCTATTTTGATACACATTTCTTATTCAGACTTTTACATGCTGTCTTTTAGGGTAGAATTATAGAAAACATGCCAAAACATTGACCTGGATTGTGTTGTTGACTACTGAAACATGTTGCCTTAATCACAGCATTGCTGTGTTGGTTCTATATACGTATTACTTTAAACCATCTTAATAAAAGCCTCTGAAAACAGATTCCCAAGTCTAGCCTTTGATGCTTCCAGAATACAGTACTGTTCAAAAGTGCCTGTCCTGAGAATGTACGCCTACCTCCAGAGATGGAGGGCACAATCATTATTCATCCTACAGTGAGTGCCGAGCCTCGGGACAGCTTGCAAATGGGTAGATGAGCCATTGACAGTCACAGAAAGCACTTGGAGAGAAAGAATAAAATAAGGCTGTCGTGCTTTCAGAGAGCCATCGTTCTGCATTTAGAAATGCACTAGAACTTCTAGATGATGTGCAAATTATAAAGCCTTTACCACCGAGTGATATTTTATTTCAATTTAGCAAAGCAAAGGTTGCACAAATTCTGAGATGTTATCTCTTCATAAGCATACCAGTGGTATTAGAAAGCTTGAATAAGCTGCTCGTGTGTGATTTGTGTGTGTGTGTGGCATGAGATTAGTGAGCTGTTGCCTACTCTGACCTGGCAAGTGGTGCATCAGTGTTTACTTTGGTGATTTCAGCACCAAACCACTGAGGAGTGTCAGGCTATGTCCACATTAATAAATTTTAGTTTTAAAATGCATCACTTTTGCTATGTTTATGCCTGGTGTCCATACTGCTCTAGAGTTTTTGAGCCCTGAAAACAGAGATTTTTGGAAACACTCCTGGGCCCATTTATTTTGAAAACTTCAGGGTTGCATTTTAGTCTGGCCGGGCAGAAAACTGAGACTTTTGGAAATGATGACACAGACCCCCACATTCGCTTCCTGATTGGGTCTTATCAGTAACGATGTATCCTTCCCTGATTCGTCACGCTCCTATCATGTAACCCTTTTCCAGGAAAAAACAAAAAGACATCAGCTGTTTATACCAGCACGTGCATGCCCAGTGTATGTGAATGGTCATGTGATATGCGTTTTCAGATGTGTTAGTATGGATGGAGATTATTTTTGACACAGAGCTAAAACGCTCGTCTGGATGGAGATCGTTTTCGTTTTAAAACTAAAATGTATTAATGTGGACGTAGCCTCAGTGAAGGTTGAGGTGGATTTCAAGCAACCATCGAAGCCTTTCACTGAATGGTGGATCTGAAGCCTATCCCTGGAACACTGGGCAGGAGGTTGGGACACAGGTCACTACGATTAATTAGTTTAAAAAGGCATAGACTAAGGGTAGAAACACTGACGATGTCTCTGAAAATCTTTAATGGATTCATCCTGTTCTTTGCAAGAATGAACATTTTAATCAGCTTCCTGTTCATCATTATTGTTCTGGGGTTCAACAAGCCATGTTGGTAATTCAGCTGTTGGCTGTTCGACAATGGACAAAGACCTTCCATAAATAAACAACATACTGATGATGTTGCGCATGTGAAACTCCTGCTATCCTTCACATAAATTAATTAGAGGTTCTAACTATTGGGTGACATGGTATTGTACCTGCAGACCTCAGGTCTGGTTTGATGAATATACTGTACTCATATGAAGCCCTATTTTAAGCTGGTCACACATAAAAGGTCTGTCATTCCTGAATTCAGAACCCCTTTTATTGGTTGGATTTTTGTGCCACTGTAGAGCACATTCACGCTCGCTCTCTAAATATGTATTCAGAGATTGCAGTACTTTAAGAATTAGACTGTCAGCACCCTGTAGAGTTAACTAAACTACTGTATCCATCTTCCAGGAAAGAGATTATGCAAATCACATAACTACAAAATATTACAAGTTAGAATTTAAACATAACTTAATAATGTATTTATACATACTTTTACATATTTATACATAACATATAATGTATAAACACACTTATAATGTATTGAAACTCAAAGTTGTGTGTATTGGTAGTGTCTTACAGTAAATATACTCATATTTTAAAATATTATTCATATTGGGACATCTAGTAGATACAGGATATATAGTCAGAAATTATCACGTCACCTATAATAAGTAGTTGTTGGCAATATACTGGTATTAGAGAGACAGCAGCAGAAATTTGTTAACAGGTATTTTTAAATACTACAACAATTATTAAATTATATAAGTAACTACTAATTATTGGTTTTAATTTGCATTCAATTTAATATGTATTTAGTAAGGTATAAAACATGACAGGGCATGAGATTATAGGAAAATAATCAAAGGTAAGGTAGTGTGATTCAAACACCGCAGAATTGAGTAGTTTCCTATAACAGCACACCCTTAAGTGTTTATTCCACTTATACTACAAGCATTTGTCAACAATTACGTTTTTTAAAATTTCTTAATGAATGATGTCATACTTTTTAGTTGTCTATAGTTACATTTATGTATGTAGATCTTAGTAAATCTGTAGAGGTACATGATGAAGCCCAGATAGCTGCTGTGCAGATCTCCTGGAGTGATACGCTTCTCAGTATCTCAGTACTGCCCATGAGGATGAAACAATCCTTGTTGAATGGCCTGTCATGGCAGGATGGGGTCCAAGCTCTGCTTAGACAGGGGAGCACCTCATGTCTTGACAGATAAATAGCTGATTCTATGACCAAATAGCCATTGCCAGTCTAAAATAGTACCATAACACTTGCACTGTACCTAATAGGAAATGTTCTATTGATTGACCTTTGTAGAACACTGTCTATCAATTACCTACTTCAAAAATTTAAGATACATAACCTTAGGCAGGAACCCTAGGTTTGGCCAAAATGTCACCATAGAACCATTGGGTCATCAGATCATGATTTCTGATTAACAATACAAAGGGCTGTCTACAATGATACCCATTCCAGACAAACATGATGAGCCTGTTCCCCTCTCACTGAAACAAGGATATTGGGTAATCGGGGTTTAGTTTCAGGTTATTCCAGCAACCCCTAGGGACGTCAGTTGTTGCAGCTGTGGTTAACAGTTCAAACATGCTAGCAGGAGCTGGAGCTGCCCACAGCAGCCTATCTAAAGAAGTAAGTGCGGTAAAATCTGCCAGACTTTGGGATGACAGGGTGGCTAGTATTCCATTCATCTATCCTTCTTCTTCTTCTTTCAGCTGCTCCCATTAGGGGTCACCACAGCGGATCAACATGATCCGCATATTTGATTTGGCATAGGTTTTTACACCGGATGCCCTTCCTGACGCAACCCTCCCCAGTATATCTGGGCTTGGGACCCGCACTAAGTATGCACTGGCTTGTGCAACCCCAGTGGCTGGGTATTTATTCTATCCATCCTTCCATTATCTATACCGCTTATCCATCAGGGTTGCGGGGGAAGCTGGGGCCAATCCAGAGGTGGGGTACACCCCGGGCAGGTCACTAATCTGTCGCAGAGCTGGCTAGTATTGCCACTAAATTTAGTTTCACTGTGTTGAATTGTATGGCCTTCTTCACACTAGGGATCTTCCCAAATTAATTGTGAGTCAGAGTACTGTAATGTACACAATGAGGGTGGATGTGTCTCAGATGGCCTGCTCCCTGGTGGAAGTATGGTAGTACCCTTATGCCTCTGTTCATCCAAGTTGCCAGGAATGTTTGCCTGCATTCCCTGAACACCCTCAGTTCTAGAGAGAGGCCAGAGGGTAATTGGAATGCCTGCCACTGATAGATAAGTACCACCAAAAATCTGTGTTCATGAGTAAAGAGGAAAAGGTAGACATGAATGGTGCATCGCACAAGCTCACTGATGTGACCACGTCTGTAGCTGCACAACATACTGTAGCTAAGATCTGGTAGCCTTACGTGTGGAGTAGACTCTTTGTTCTGACAATGGGATCTTGGATCACTTCTTGGAACAGAACAGCCACTTGATGGGGCTGTAAATTGGCCAGGACCTGAGCCCCGATGGCAGAATTGGAATTTATTGCCCTGTGGCTTAGTCATCAGAATCCAAAAAAATTTCATCCATAAAGCTTTCATTATGTGGATACCTAGCCAGTGAGCCAGGTTGTAGCAACTTCAGAATGCTGCCTGGCCTATCCATTCGTCTGTTCTGGTGTGATTCTGAAACTTGTGCTTTTCTTTCCAGGGAATCTGTGGCTGCAAGCCTAAAGAATGGCCCTGGTATATGAGATAGATTTTGCAGAGTTGATTACACGTCTCCATCAGTACAGATTGTGTCAACCAAGCCTGGTGTCATCCGTAAACCAAATTGGTGGAGATCCATCCTGCATCCTGTTCTATGTGTCTCACTGCCAGGAGGTTTCGATCAGCTCTGTCACAGAGGGATCAATAGCTGCAGATTGAAGTGATCACTCCAATGTGAGCAGCAAAATTGTAATGAATTGCTTGTATGCACCCATGTGTGCAATTTTGTGAGCTCTCCCCCAGGAGATCACGAGTGCATCCATATGCATGTTTGGGCATGAGGTGCCTGAACCTACAGTAATTTTTTGTCCAGTGAAGCCACCAGTGATGCAATGCAAGTGACACTGGCAGGCTAACTGCAAGATTTGGCATGGTCTAGAAGAGAGTTTCAAAAACCTCCTTCCAATGCTCTCCATATAGTCCTTATATTGAAGCACAGTGAAATTACCTGTGGCTGAAGATGTGCAGAACAGCACATTTCATGCCATGAGCTGCTTTTCAGCCCCTGGTCAAATCCAGGCAATTGCAGATAATTTCTTTAATATTGTCAATGCTGAGTCGATGGACACATCGCTGGTGTTCATTCCCAGCTTCCAGAGAGCTTAGATATTGGCTGCACAAGTGTGAATCCTTTAGAGATCATTTAGAGTCAACGCTATGCATACTGTATAGTGGATACCAGCAAACTCTGTGGTTAACCATCAAGAGTGTGTGTCACACTGGGAAAACTCACCACACTAGAAGAATGGAGTTAAGCTGCTAGTCCTCAGATGCCTGGGGATGTAAAAGCTGAGTAACTCGCCAAGGGAGCAAACATGGCTCAGCAGAGAAAAAAAGTGTATGAGGAGAGGGAGGGAGAATCAGCTCCTGCTATACTGGAATCTCTGGAGACAGGTGCGAGTTCTCACTGTACATGGCCTCAACTCTAACATTATTCATTTCAACTGAGCCACTGCTCATGGCAGGACATCCATACACATATGTAGATCATTGCACTTTGGTCAGATTTGATTCGATATTTGAGTCTAAATCTGCTGAAGAAGCCCACCGTGTCAGCATCAGCTTGAAAAAAAAACTTAAGAAGTTAACAAGCTGTAGTTCTGACCAGAGTTACGACCTCGAAAAAGCCCAAAGTGTATGAGGAGAGAATAATAAATGGAACAATGGCCGTCGATGATGGCATTTTATAGCTAATACAACATTACATAATCACCATTTGACTTTGTGATAAAGGTCTTGACATGTGCCTACGCTTACAAGAAAGTATCCAGATGTGAAAAATTTGCCCCTTGGCGATTATGAGGGGTAAACTAGAACCAACATCAAAGTGATGTGCATATCGTTAAAGATATAATAACAAATGAAAAGGTGATAGATTCAATACTTTCTCACCTTACATTATAGAATTTTAGCACTTTAAATGTTCTGTAGACAATGATGCCTCGAACTTTTTTTCAGTTAAGCTTTTAATAGAATAAAACAGTCCTTATTAGTGAGTGATACTTGTTTTGCTGAAATTGTACTGAGCATACTGTATACTGTCATGGTGATATTAGATCTAATTAGAGAGATTAGATCAATTATATCATCAGATTTGATCTTATTATATCTGATGGCACTGATGTCTTTGTTGTACACACACATGCACGCACACACGCACGCACACACCAAATGCATGCTGCTCAGCAAAACACGCATGTCATAGCCACTATAATTAGTCTCAGAGGGACATACAGAACCTTAGGAGCGAGGACCAAAAGGACCCTAGAGTTACTGCAATCCAAATTAATTTCATGAATTTATTCATATTACTGTAATATAGCCAAGACTGAATTCATTTAGAAACTTTATTTAATATATTCAAATTTTCTTTTGTTACTAGTTTGGCTGTTAACCTGTGCATTGAGATTTTCAGGTGTGATTTAAGATTGAATTGACTGATGATGCATGAGAATTGTGCTAGAAACCTCTGCTTTAAGATGCGCACAAGTTGTCATTTATGATGCAGGGCTGTGGATGAAAAGAAGACAAAGAACATATCACTAGTGTGCTTGTGGGTATGATTAAACAGCAACCCATAACAAAGAGAAACTTTTCTCTAATGCATTTTGTGTGTTGTGCTTTTTTTTAATTGTCCTCATAAGCACAGTAACAATATGTTCCCTTTACGACTGTTCCTTTGCTACTCTCACTAGGAGAGAGTGTGTGGTTTTTAAACCAATGAATATTTGTTTGGACTGAAGCTGAAGTGCTGAAAGGCTGTGTGAGAAGAAACGTGCCGAACTGAAGTGTGAGGACAGGTGCTGCTTGATGGAAGCAGCCAAACAGCCATCTGCTCTAGACTACTTCTAGCCCCTGGAAAGAAGCTGTCTTGTACTTGCAGAACTGATTAATGTCTCTGTCTGTTCACCAAAAGACATATTTGACAGATGTGATTTACTTCTGAAAATCTGACACAAATCATACTGTTTTACTAAATGAACTGAAATCAGTATTAAAGAAGGAAATATGTTTGCTGGGCCTTACGGTGCATAAAGCAAAATGATGGGGAAAAAATGTGTATATTGTCTGTTTTTATGGCACATGTGAAGCTTATGCCTTGAAAAATGAGAAAAAGTCCAATATATTATTATGTATAGTGTAATTCAGTGCCTGATAAATGACAAATCACTGTGGTGGTCCACCCTTTCAGTTTCCCTCTGTGTCTTCCCAGTGAGTCTGTGGACATCTCTGCCAGGAAATCTTGAGAAACAGCGAAGGAAGCGAATGCTCACTCCTGGATATCTTGACAGATTTATCTTGTTCACAGGTGCAGGTATAAATGTATAATGTGTTTCTCAGACAGGGCCACAATGTAAGGATCTGGTGGGTTCAGTGGCCCTTTCCTTCAACTACACTGACATGGGTCAAGGATGTCTCCTGAAACCGGGACATTTAATAGTAGATGTCAAATTGTCCGTGACTCTTAGAAACAGCCAGCACATACCCAGGATGTTAATTTTGTCAAAGCCACATAGATCAGAGTAGAAAGTGAAACGGCTATGTTTCAGTCTGTGGAAGGGCCGTGATTCAAACATTAACGATAGAAAAATAGAGTGCTTTCATAAAGCAGTGCTGTGCTCTACAGTTGTAAGTACCTGTGCACAATATTCTCTGCAATAGAGAACTGCTACTGAACCAGAAAGAGGCTGTTAAAATGGCAGACAGCAGTTGTTTCTCATATGTTATATCTCTGATACCTGCTTCATGAGGGTTAACTACACCATCTGCTGAAACAACAGGGGTCCTGCATTGTCAGTTTTTGATTATATACACTTCATCCAGAAAACAGAAATATACGTAGGTAGACCCTCAAAATATAAAGTTCACAGATTTATGTATACACTAAAACATAAAGTGGTTCTTTCATTAAAGCAATGCACTGAAATGTAAAGGTACCAGGCCTTCTATGGGCAATACTTTTATTCTGCTCTGCTAATGTGCAATATTGATCGCTGTTTCCAGGGTACCATTAAAAACCCCAAGCATCTCTTAAAGTTCAGTGGGTAATTAAGTAAAATGTCTTTTAAATTCTATTGACTGAAGATCGCACCAGCTGCCAAGATAGGTTTAATGCATCTCAAGATTTTAAAGTCCTCTAAGCATTTCTGTCACGATGGGGCGTAAATATTTCGTTGTGGCAGGCACAGGCATCGCAGTTACGTAAGCAAACACATCAGGCCATAATTAAAGGCTGGGAATTGTTTTAAATAGTTCAACCCACGACTATTTAAGAGATTCTATGATGAAAAAGCATGACATGTACTGATACTCAGCAGCAGAGTGCAGAGAAAAGCATTGTTACCATAGAAACCGCCTCCAAACTTGGAGAAAATGCACTATACTGCATTTTCAAATCTATTTATCGAAAATGTGCCAATATTCACATGGTTTATACTAGCAGTGACATTAGAAAGCATCTTCATGCATTACAGCATAGATACATAGCTTTTGCAATAATTCAGATATTTTGCTCCTTATGTTTCTTCTTTAAATGCAAATCATTACCAGTTTTTAAAGTCATTAAAATCAACAAGTCGTATGACTTTCCCATTTGTAGGAAAGGGAATGAGACTCCATGACCATTAGTAGTAGCAGTGGCTAGCAGATATAGGTCCTATACATGCACAACGTGGACTGTTAACATAATTATTAATATAAACAAGGCCCTACAGGATTTGTTGCAAATATATTACTTGTTGATGATAGTTGATGATTGACTAAAAAAGAATAAAAAGGTAGTCAAGAATGGGAAATGTCTTTTTACCTCGTACACAAGCCATCTGAAGACGTAGCATTTTCTGTTAAAGCATGTTATATGACCCTTCTGCTATCTGTTTAAAAAGACTGTGTGTCTGTTGCATTTTTAGTCCTATCAGGTTTGGATTATTGGATAAATTTTAGTACTTGAGACCGGTCTCAAGACCACTTTTTGAAGGTCTCGGTCTTGTCTCATAATCGACTGCATTTTTACTTGGTCTTGTCTCGGTCTCAGACTTAGAGGACCCGGGATTTTATTTCAAGACCGGTCAAGACCACAACTGCGGAGATTTCACTAAATTGC
>JAOTRR010000031.1:13738142-13755298 GCA_028570945.1 Gogo arcuatus
AATAATCGCAATTCATTTTTTATTTCATCGATTCAAATCATCATAAATTTGTATCACGATTTATCGTTGCACGATATATCATTACATGCTAATTCTTTATCATTATTGACGAACAGGATCAACAGAAAGTGTTTGTGCTGCACATTCCCATGATGACAGAGTTTCCGTAATAACAGAGATTCATAAGAAACATATCTATGTGCTGTCAAGCAAGTTCTGATACTAGTGTCAGACTCATGGTAGGCAACTGTTCAACTATTTTTATGCTTTGTTGCCACGTACGCTCCTCTGCATTCGGTAGAGTTGAGTGAAGGTAGTCAATCAGTGGAGGAAAAGTGGAGTAAAAACGAGGCAGAGCTCATGGTCAGTGCATTTTCAATGCACTTATTCCTCAGTAACATATATGGCTCCTCATGAGCCTGCTGTCCTCTCTCCTGCCATCGCATGTTTGTCAAAGCTAACGTCGTGGGAAGAAATCGTGCATATGTAGTAGGGATTAATTGTTTTTTTTATTTCCAACCCACAGGGGCTGTTCCTTAATTAATTAAACTCCGACGTGCAAAAAGCTTTACTCCCTGTGACGCAAAGCAAAACGAGCGCGTACTTGAAGGGAAATACTCATTTAGCATCAGCTACATGTTTACAGGACACAGTCAGAGGGCTTTTCTTGCCCCTCGGGTCTGGTGCAAGAGAGGGGGGTTAGAGGTAGTATAGGCCAGGGCAGCTGCGTGCTTGAACCTGCCAAGGACTGTGCTTCCCAGGCTTGCTCAGTGCCATTAAATGGGTCATTGAACAGCTAAATGGAGTCATTATAACGAGTAATTAAAAGAATAGCACCCAAGACTCTGCAACTCTCCTCTGCCTGCCTCTGGGTTCCGCCGCCTTTGGGGTTTCGTAGACTCTTGCTGCATAGCAGCTGCTGTAGGCACTTTCACCAGAATGCAAATCACATCTTTCCCAGCTAATTAAACCGCATTATCAAGGCTTTTGCATTATTGAAATTCTGACTAGGCATTAGATTTTCCATGGGAAACAAATTTGTTTTGCAAGTTGGACCTTTGAAAGCACTTGTTGGTTTCATTCTCTGATGCAGCTTCCAGGGTTAATTTGGTCACAATCATTTAATTTTGGTAAAGAAACAAGGTCGGCATGTAGTAATACTGTATAAGCATGGGATTACTTATAATTAGACTCAGAGCTAGACCATTTTCATAATTCTGTCTATCTATTTTGAAAATGTAATAAAGAAGCATCTTTCTAAATATGTCCAGTCCCCAGTAGAGCAAGGCATACCTTCTGATTTTCTGTTGATGTTGTTTTTACTCAAATCCCTTGCCAGCTGAAAGTGATCTCAGCACAGATTATAATTGACATTCACATAAAATTACTGAGATGCCAATCATTGTGAAAAATATTAAAATATACTGTACAAGGAGAGAACGAATACACAGTGTAACAACAGTCTCAGCTGTATATTGATAGTTTCACAATACAGTACATGTTTATGTCGTTTATACCTTCATCTGGGTATTACATCATATATAATAAGACCCCGAGAGTTATTTAATATATTTACTGAATGTCAAAAATGTCCTTATCGCATTTATAGCTTTTAATTAGGGTTTTGGGATATTTGTTGCTTTTTGGTTGGTGAGTTTGTGATTTTCACTGAATATTACTTCAATGTAATTTCATTTCCTTGTTTATGTCAACTCCTGGTTGAAAGATGTGTTTCTCGGAGACATACGTTGTCATGGGGTATGTTTGTATGTTTCGCTTGTTCTTTCCATGACCGTCTGGGTTTCCTCTGGGTTCTCAGGTTTCCTCCGGGTTCTCAGGTTTCCTCCCATCTCTCAAACATATGCTAGTATGTAGACTGGCTATGCTAAATTGCTCATACATGTAAATGAGTGTGTGAATGTGTGTGTGCATGGTGCACTGCAATGGATCCCATCCAGGGTGTGTCTCTGCTTCACACAGCGTTCCCACGATTAGGCTCTGGATTCACCTCAACCATGACCAGGATAAAGCGTTTACTGAAGATGAATGAATGAATGATTGAATGATCAGTTCACCCAGGTAATTAGGTATTTACTTGATATTTACTATGCCTAAGTCATTGTATCAGTGTCACACACAGGACAGATGTAATGAATAACACTGCAAGAAAAAAAAAAGAAGGAAAATTTAGAAATTTGGGAAATGTCATGTCGACAAATTATTCTAAAACTCATTTCATAATTTACCACCTCAGCTACGCAGTTCAGTTCAGAGGAGTGAAAAGAGATAATATTTGCAATATGGGTGGTGCAGCAAATTGTGTAGAGCTTAATTAGTTGGTCTTGCTTGCTGATCACAGCCAGAGCTTACTCTGGTTAATTGGAGTATGGAGTATTCATTAGCATTAGATCAATGTCCGGGAAAAAAAAAAAAGAATGGCTAACACCAGAGATGTTGTGTCACGACAGGAAACGTTCAGAGGGCCAACCATCATGAATTGGCCTTCATCGATCCTCTGTCACACACTGAGCTAAAGATGTTCGGGGTCAGCATGCAGACAGGCAGCATTAACATGTAGTGTGGAGGACTGGCATGTGAGTATAGTAAATATGGAAAGACATCTTGTTGAAGGGGATGAAAAGTTTGCAAGTAGAAATATAACAGGAATACAAGAAATGCTTTAGAAATCTAAGAACTGTTAAACAGGCACGGATCCTTAAAAGACCTTCGAGTTTGTGCATAAAAACATAAATAGTTCGGACTTATTGAATAGCATCTGAATATTTCGTTTTATTGAAACTACAAGACAAAGAAAATGTATTCATGTATCAAATACTCATTAATTTCTATACAATAACAGCATTCTTGCTATTTATAGCTCACAGTCACAGTAAATACACCATTTAATCAGGAAGGATTTAACAGTTTCACCATGAAAGTATTTTTCCTCATCAATTAACCAGAAGCTAGGTCAAGGGCAACTAGGTCAAGGGCAGATGAATAGACACATTGAAAGACCATTTGTCTTCTCTTTTCAAATCCGTGAGGGAGATAAACAAATCCAACCCACTGGGTTTTTGTGATTTTCCACAGAGAGAGAGAGAGAGAGAGAGAGAGAGAGAGAGAGAGAGAGAGAGAGCTGATGATGATAGGGTAAGAGATGCATGTTCTCAACAGAGTGTTTAACCTGAGCAGCAGGGGTAAGTCTGGGTTGGCACAGCTCCATTCCCCTATCTGTAGCACGGTGAGAAACTGGCCAGCTTTTTATTGGTTCAGCTCATTAATTGCATACAGAAGTAGATTTGGCGTTCGGAGCGAGATTGAAAACCTTATATAACTGCCGTAATGGCTGTATGGACAGTTTCAGTTGAAACATGTCTTCACTGATCAGTCTCTCAGAGATGTCATCTAAAATCTGGCAGTCAGAACAAATCAGATCAAATCGGAGAGTCTCAGTCCAAAATCTCACAGGTCTTTCTTTTTCTAATATCCACTTTCTATGGAGCACTTTCTCTACTTTTCTGTAAAGTAAATGAAAAACGTGAATAACTTGTCTATGCATAGTACCTTTATACTTCATCAAGTTAAAGAATAGGAATTATTATTAGTAGATAATTAATAATAATAATAATAATAACTAAAAAAAGCTCACTGAATTTACTTCCATGCGATTGAACATTACATTAACACAATTTGTTTTTATACATCCAACATGATTTGATCATGCATTTTCAAAGCCCTGAATAAAACTAAATCACCCTCTTACCCAAACTGAAGATCAAACTCAGGTCACTGATGCAACATCTACATTATCGCTGCACTATTCTACTGCACATGACTTAATTATCTTAATTTCATTTCATTTTATAGTTACATTTCCCATCAGTGCCAACGTCCTCATGAGATTTCATAATGTAATTAGTTAATACTGTGTGAAATGATCACGCTCACGCTACATAATTCAATCTAGTATTTAGAAACTTAGTTCATTTAAGTTTAGTATAATATTGAAATCAGGATGATAAAATTAATATTTTTTTGTAAACTATACGTTATATTTTCTCTTAAATCTGACCGACCGCGTAGTCAGAACATACAAATGTGTAACAGAATTAAATGAAAATCCAATATATCGTGTCTTAGTAAGGTGTATGTTCTATTCACCATGTTCTATTTGAATAGATTGTACAAGTTTCTGGAGCTATACAGGAGATATAGAGCACCATTATTTCAAGCAATATTCCCTGAATGGGTGTTTTAATGACTGCGAAGGTCATCCTGTAGATGGGAACACTGTCATCCTGGAAAACAGCACTCCCATCAGGATATAAGTGTTCCATCGTAGGATGAATGTGATCAGTCGGTATAAGTTTGTATTGGTTTGGAGTGACCCTTTCCTCTGGGACCAGCAAGTGCCAGCAAATTAGCATACAGCATAACAGAGCCACATGTTTTGTTTTCCTTTAATACTGTTTGTCACCTGTCTATAGGGAAGAGTTTTAATATTTAATGAGGTAAAATAGGACGGATTTGGTTAGTTATAGGTACCTTGCAAGTTCCTACCTGCTGGCAGTGTTTTGACTGTAAGGCCTCTTCTGTGCCGGCTGCTTGCCCACATCTGTCTTCAAGTCTCGGTGCCTGCATTCTGTCTCAAACTAGCTGATGCAACTTGGGGCAACTGCATACAGATGAGATGCAGCTTTTGGTTCTAACTGAAAGAAGCTTACAGGAGATCGCATCTAAAAGTTTGTAATTACTTCAGTGATGAAAGCATAAAAATGAAACCATGTCAGTGGTCTGGATGTCAATCATTGCATATTGTAAATACCAGTATTTTACTATCTCTAAGTTTCCAATTAAATTTTCAGAGTTTCAGGTGGAATTTAATGGTTTATTTACTCATTTTAAACAAACAAAAAAATGAGCATGGAATATGTTATCTGAATATGTTGTGCTCTTATCTTTAACAGTTTATTTGATATTTCCTTCAGATGGTCACTGTGCACATAATAACGCATGCTCATTTTATAACTGTAACCTGAATTTTACATGGGGCACACGACATCAGCTCATAACAGCCTGCAACTGAGTCTTTAGATGCAAAGAAATGGGCATAATGAAATGGCATGAACATGTGTTTAAGGAAGGGTGTTCAAATGATAATATTTGACATCCATAAGAGGCTAAAAACAATCTGAGATGCAAAAGCATAAGATTAAGAATAGTAAACTCTAAAGGTCCCAGGGCAGGTCCAGACTTAAATCCCTCTCTCTTGGAACTACGTAGTGCTCCTGTGCTTCTATGCTTCTTCGTTTCTCTGCAATAACTAAAAATTTCACAGCAGCTCCTGGATAATAATAATAATAATAATAATAATAATAATAATAATAATAATAATAGTTCCTAGTATGCTTTAAATAAACTATTAGTTGAATGTGGTTGTAACAACTTTTAGGCTGGGAGAAATGAGGAACTGGGAAGTAAACTTCACAATACAGGTGCGTTTTATTTTTACTGTGTACTTTCACTTTTCAGTGAATTTAGCTGCACTTATTGGCATGCACACACACACACAAACATGGTGCTGGGGAACACAGCTCTCTCTCCGGTTACTGGCTATCTGAAAGACATACAGAGACACACATTAATAGACAGCCAGTAATTAGACACAGGTGTAACTCGTCACGTTACCTGCTGGTTCAACCTGACTCCTCGCCGTTCACAGCCAACGCTCGACCACACCCTCACTGCCACAGTGGACATCTCAGGTCATCTGGAATCCTAGTGTGTCTGTTTCATTTGGTTCTTGTCTTGCACCATCTCACATCCCTACCACAAATGATAAGTGAGAAGAACATCGTTACAATAGAACAACAGCATAACAGCAGTGCCGAGATTAGAATATGCTTAGAGTCTGGTATCAGGTAACTAGGTTACTAGGCTAATATTATATGTAAGCCAAGGAACAGAATCAGATATAGACTCATAACTCTTAATCCTCACTGGTTTCAGACTGTGCAAAGTAATTTCTTTAGAACAGAAGAACAGCAATACAAATGCCCACACAGACATTATTGGAATCTAGTCTTATACAGAATTGAAGTTCATGCAACATCTCAACACATTGGGCTTGAGGTCTTCCTGAGCAAACTACATGTTTCTAGAGCAACAGTATTTGTTAATAGAAATATGTGAAAATCCCTTTTCTCTCACATGTCCATGTACAATGCCTTTTAAATGATTTATTCGAAGAATTTATAAACCTCTGATGATCCTTGCCATATCGTTTTAGGATTATTACTCACTAATACTAGACGGGCAGTCAGAGAGCACAGACCTCCGCCAAGGACAATAGTCAACTCTTTTATGATGTGCAAATCAGCAACCGCAACCACTTTATTTCTGGATTTATTTCCAAAACTATTAGAATTATGTGCCTACGTGTGTATCCCACAGGATTACTGGTACCCATGAATGTGGATTGTGATATGGAGTCATCATATTTCTACACTGGTTATGTTTTGTCACTATTGAGCTTTACTGCCTTCTACTGTATTTTAAGATGTATAGCATTGTTGAGCGCAGACTTCCACCAAGGCTAAATGCTGTATCTTGCAACGTTAGAAAAATTCGTGGATCCACTCTGTGACTCGGATCTGTTCCAAAATTTAACGGGTTCTTCCTTGGCCCATGCTACACCCTTCCATCAAGTTTCATGGAAATTGGGTTAGTAGGTTTTGTACAATCCTGCTTGGAGCAAACAGACAAACAAACCGCACCAAAAATATAACCTATTTGGCGGAGGTAATAATCTATCCACAATCAATCCAAGCAGCAAACATTTCCTTCTTTGGAACTCCAATTCTTTTTAATACAATAATAGTGAAAGAGATTTGGCAAATATAATGCAAATTTCATTCCACATCCACTTAGTATGAAAGTATTGAGCCATGACTGAAAAAGATGGGCAGTGTTATTCTTGTGTTAATGAGATTAATGTATTAATCTCATAATTACAAATTTAGTTCTTATAATTATGACTTTATTTTGTGTCAAATATGATGAACCAATACAGGCTATCTGGATGACTGGCAGAAATGGCTTTCTATTTATATGTGCAGTGCCTCCAGAAAGTATTCAGCCCCTAGTGATTATTTATCTTTTTGCCAAGTTGCAACAACAAACTGATATATGAGAGAATATTAGAATGGGATTTCTGTCTTCTCCTTTTGAAGTGACTCTCTACAGAAATAAAATTAAATAAACTATTTAGATGTCCACTTAAAAAAAAAAAAGCTTCAACAACAATTGATAAGTATTCACCCCCCTGAGTCAATACTTTGTGCATTGCCCTTTTGCAGCAATTATAGGTTTAAGTTTTCTCGGATGTAACTATGATTTTGGCATTTTATTAAATTCCTCAGTGCAGATTTTCTCCAACTCTCTCAAATTAGATGGAGAACACTAGCAGACAGCAATTTTCAATTCATGCCACCAATTTTCATTTGGTTTTATATCTAAGTTTTCCAGAACACGGACCTTCTTTTTTTCCAACCATTCCTTTGGTAATTTGTCCTGTGCTCAGGCCTAGTGTTCTGTTGGGATGCAAATTTACGTCCTAGACACAGATATCTTGCTGACCGAAACAGGTTCTCCTCAACTATTTACTTGTATTTGGCTCTATCCATGTTGCCTTTGCTGGCAACAAGCTTTCCAGTTCCTCCAACCCCAGAGCATGATGCTACCACCACCGTGCTTGATGTTACTTGGGTGTTGTGCTGTATTTGTTCTGTGCCAAACATAATGCTTTGCTTTTAAACCAAATGGCTCAAAATGTTTTTTTCCTAAAGCTCTTGGATTTTTTTCACATGCCTTCTGGCAAACTCCAGGCGTGCCTTTATGGTAGCCTTTTTCAGAAGTTTCTTCCTTCTGGACATTCTCCCATAGAGACTAGATCTGTGAAGAGCTTTTGATATTGTTGAAGTCTCCACAGGCTCTCCTATTTCAGCCAGTGATCTCTGTAACCCCTTCAGTGTTGTAGCTGGACTCTTGAACACTTCTCTGAAAATTGACCTTCTTTCCCAAGCACCAAGTTTTGGTTTGATCTTGTTATATGGTTTAGGTTGTGCCAAGTTTTTTTTCCCACTTTGCTATAATGAATTTCACAGTGCTCTTAGGAAGGTTCAAAGCTTTACTGATCAATTTATAAACTTCCCAAACTTCTCTATCTTTTTTTCCCCCTCATAACAAATGAATCTAGAAGCTTCACTGGCAGTTTCTTAGTCCTTATGACACAGCAAGACTGATATAATCTGCCATTTTAGCTGTGAGACCTCCCAAAGTTTGATATTCATTGTGCAAGCATACAGTTGGGCACAGGGGTATTTGAAATTAACACAGGCGTACCTTGTTTAACATATTTTTAGTGCAAGTGCTCAAGAATTAAATAATAGTCCTAATTTAGACTGTTAAAAAGGGGGGGGTGGGGTTAATGATTATGAATGGAAGTTTTTTTAAATTATTTTTTTAAATTTTTAAAGAATTCTGAGGACATTTACACATCCTCATCCTTAGTTTTATGTTGCAATATAGCAAAAAGCTAAATAATCACTAAAGGGTGAATACTTTCTGGAGGCACTGTACTATACAATTGCAAAAAAAAAGTTTTTGTTTTTAGTTGATACTGCAGAATTGTACATAAAGTTGACGACTCAAGGCAAGTTGGTATCATCCATCCATAAAGAGCAGTGTGTGGGTGGGTACCCCTTCTTGCAGGATCCGGACTCGTAGAACAGCAATGCAATAATGCAAATCAGATGCTCTGCCACACATACCTCTTTAACTGAGATTTTGTACTAAATTTGATGTATTATGGCAATTCTAACTAGATAATGTATCTGTTTTCTGTTTATTACTAGTTTACTAGTAATTACTAGTCAGCTTTTAACATAGAGAATATTATACCATATGATAAATGGTATATGCATCATATACTGTATGAAGACACCCTCCCCTTAAGCACTTACCAGTAGGTGAAGGGTGAAATTTATGGTGTGTGAAGCAGTCAGCCTCTTATTTCTCTTTTTCCTCCAGAGTTACTCAGAGAACCTGACCCTCTATCTGTGTTCCCTGTCCCTCGTGCCTGTCAAACATATGAGCTACAGCCCTTATACACTAAGGGTCCGTAGAACATTATTACCCCCCCTTTCTGTGCACAACAACTTCTCATATGAAGCTCCATGAAACAGAAGAGACTATCAAGGCTGCACAGTGGGAAACTTTTTCAAGGATTGCAAAGCCTTACTTTCTTCATGAACAGGTAAATGAATTTACACTGAGGAGCTAATGTTTTTCTTATGATTGCCACATCGAGTTATTGCCGTCATTTCTATGTCCAGCTGAGGAGTGATGTCTCTCATGCCACTAGGACCATTAGCACTCCTGCCCAATCATTTTATCTGCACGGGGCATGAAAAAGAGGCATGGCATGCCATATCAGCTTAAAGTAATTGTTCATTTCTAATGACTTATATTTAGAGAGTGAGCTGCTGCATTCACTGAAAGCGAGGAAGATTAATAAAAGCCAATTGGTGGGAGCTGTAGTGGCTTATCAACCCACATGTAATTTCCACTTTCCGGAAAGCATCGGAATCTATCAGGGGCACGTCTGCTCAGTGCAGCACTACATTTTTTTTTGCATGGACTGTACACAAATCGGATAAGATCATCGGTTTATAGATATATTTTTATTCTTTACATATTTGTAAAGCTTAATCCACCCCTCCTTTCTCACATCTGGATGTCTGGATGTCTGGATGTGCACGATCTTGTAAATTCAGACATCTCTGAGGCAGTGGAAGAGTCTTATTACTTGTGAGGAGGTGTGTATTTACAGAGGTCACATAGCACATCAGTGACTTTATGATTTATTTGAAGTACTTTCATCACCAGCAGTAAAGCAAAACTTTGGTACCCTTTATTTAGTGCAGTCCTTTTAATGTAGCATTGACTGGAAATGGAATGAGAGATGATTCCAGGTTCATTGACAAGCTTAGTCTAGTGATTCAGTTAGTTCAGTCAGATTTGAAAAACATTGTTTTTATTTCAGCTAAATTCCAGAAAAAGCATCTTTTGTAACATCTATACTAAAACATCAGCGAATGCGACTGGCCAAGGTGTGGAGTTTAATTAAAAGGATTACTTCTTCCCCTTTATATACTGTAAGTTATTAGAATCTTACACTTAAATCTACTTAAAACCTCTGCTTTGCATTTAATTAATACAGCACCCAGGAGCTTGCTTTATATAGGACAAACCTGTAGTCCAGAAGTTTTTAAGGCACCAGTTTTTCCATCTAGACTCCTAATTAAGGTAATGAATTTAGTTATACTATAATTATTTGAGTTGCTTAAGCATGCAACTTAAAAATACTGTTCCTGGAGTTCGTTAATTTGCATGCACGATACATTTGTGAAAACAACAAGGTGCCTTTACATCTTTGTATGTTATCCAGCTTCCATTCAACCTACACTCAAGAGTTAATAACATGCTTGGGCAAAGGTGGGAGTTGCCTTTAGAGCCCCCTGCATTCGTGTGTCCTCGGTTCCCCAGCAACAGCCATTTCTCAAATTGTGTGTACAATGTGTCATGATGACTGCTGGAGGCATGGCTGAGCACACACTTCAATGCTCTGTGACCAGCGCTAATGATAATGTTGGTGAACTATCACCATGCTAATGGTCTGAATGCACTGTGACAACATTTACCTTCAGCCACTTATTGTTGCTCCCTTTCTCCTGCCTGACAAGATGGATGAAGGCCTCTTCTGTAACCTTGTGTGAGGACCAACCATTATTAAAAAAAGAAAGGGCATGTGCTTGGTTTCTACTATATGATTAACAATAGGAACAATTGAGTTGTTCTGAGCTGGTTGATGAAAGATTCATGCATGCGAAGAACCAACAGCGAGAAAGGCAATAATGAAGAAAAATATCATTTGATGAATGTGAATTTTATAGACAGCCACTATAAAATTTGATAAAGCAGACATGGCTTGGCCCCCATTATGGGCCAGCATAAGCAGGATCCTTTCATATAAAACTCTCTTTTCCGACATTCTCTCAGCCTAGCTCCTGCTAGTGCATGTGCAATGAAGTAAAAATCGTTATTGACTCGGCTTTAAATGATTACTTTACTCCAGAGTGCTAAATTAGATAAAAGTGGAAGCTAGCAGGTACTCCTTAGAATGATCTGATTTGTATAATGGTAACCGTCCTCTATTTCAGTTCTGATAAGCAACAGTAGAATGTTTGGGGAAAGAATTTCTTTAATGCATCTGCACCAAAATGTGAAAAAGAATCAAATAGGCACATGTAAGGTATCTGTTGCAGCCTCGAAGGTTCAAAAACAGCCATGAGCCCATGGATATCCTGAGTATGGTGATTTTTTTTTAAACCAACACCTAATGTTCATTTCGGTATAAGCTGACAAAGACTGAAATAAAACAAAGGCTTACACCTAAAACGGAAGGTCCTTTTCCCCCCTTTGTAGCTGTGGATTTTAAATGCTAATTACTTTCATAATTAGGGATGCCTTGTTACCAAAACTGATAACTCCCTGATACTGAGCTCATTACCAACATGCCAACATCCCATACCAGATGATATTATAACCTTAGTGTACATTGTCACACAAATGAACCATGTGACACAAAAAAGACTGCAATCTGGACGTATTTCAACATTAATGATCAAAGCAAAGCAACTGTTCTTTGTGGAAAATATCAAGAGCAGAAACTACAACCTCTCTCTACAAAACAACTAGCCTGAAAGAAAAAACATCTTAAACATAAAATTCAGCATGAGGACTTTAGAGGCACACAGCAGCAAGCAGTGATGTAGGCTAAGTAAGAACAAATGTCTACAGACAACACTAGGTGAGTGAAAACTGTGAAAAAGTATTTACCCTGTATGTTGTTCTTGGTGTTGATGATCAGCCGTTATCAGTTGATGATAAAGGATTCCGATGTAATGAAGACAATGAAACGTACTTTACTTACACCTGGAGAGAAGTGCTTTCCCTGCTCTTCTCCACCGCAAACCAACTCCATCCAAGGTAACTAATGTAGCTCTCTAATGCACTTCATTTTAAATCAACTCGCTAACATTATAAAGAATGAGTTTAATAGTCTAAGCGCATGAACACACACATGTGCACTTTTAAATGCTGCTGTTTAAACATAAACAGTGCTAAATAAAATTTACATCAAATTGACATCCCTGATTAATCATAAAGGCCAGATTTTGTGCTTTTTGGATTTTATTTAAAACCATAATCTACAGAGATGTCATGGATATGCAACCTGTAGCTACATTATGATCCTCTTTTTAACGCAACATGGGAAAGCTAAATAAACACATTGGTGATTCACTGACGCGCTGTCTCATGGCCTGTTTTTAGGTGAATGGTATTGTAATTACAGCTGACAGATCACTAAGCAAAGAGCAACAATTTAATAATGTCATACTGATTTAAAAAGTCCTAATAATGAAGAGAGTCCAGGAGCAAACGAGAACAAAGTGACGCTCTTTTGGGTTTTGGGGGCTGTGCATCCAGTCTATTGTATTAGCGCCCTCTTCAGGATGGTTTGGTAAATACTGTAGTAATTTCAGTAATTAGTAAACGGGAGATGTGTAGATCAGCTTGGCCAAGAAGGGGCGTGGATTTCAGTGGGGGATTTGGTAGCTCTTGAACTAGGCTTATTCTTTTCATTATTAACCAGAGAACAGTTAATACAGTACCTCTGAAAAAAAAATCATATTTTCATAATTGATGATTGAGTTGCAAACCAGACTAAAACTGAAGTGCACTGATGCTCTTTCTCTTGCCAGGAGCTCACATAAAAATGCAGGAGAAACACTACTGGTGTCAGGATCAGTATCGGCAAGTACAAAAATTACCCCATGTTCTTGTACTTGGTCTGAAAGCAAAATGGTATCAGTGCATCCGTAGGTATAATTGATACTAATTAAACATGTATACCAATTTTTGGAAAGAATGCACGTATATACTCTATGTGTGCTGTGTACAAATTAAGTATAAAGCGTACAAGACAGATTAAACAGACTTAAAACTGCAACAGAATCATTAAAGTGTCAACTAACTTCCTTAGCACACATTACCCTGTGGTCTAAGAGCAATCAATATTCATTTTAAAAGTAATGAGGTTTTTGTAACACAGTCAGTGAATATGAAAAATATTCATCCATGTACTGGGGACTGTTTTATGTCTAGTGTTATATAATGATGCATCCTGCGCCATCAAACTATTGCTTATTCATGTAACAGGCTTTTTATGCACTCTTGAAAAAGAAAGAGAGCTAGGCTCAGACACTGATCTGACTGATTGATTCTGTAATAGTGTCAGTCCTGTCTGTGGTTTAGTTGCATGGGTATTGATTGTACAGATTTTTTTTTTTAAACTGTCTCAGGAGTATTTTTTTTCCTAGACAGAAGCCATAACTATAATAGCTATATGATGCACGCTATGATGTCAGAGCCGAAATGAAGGAGAGGTGTTGTGTCGAGTGAAGAAAGTGCCATCTAGTGGCACTGTGGCTTTGCTCTTCCAGCAAGTTTGACAATCACGCATGGGTTCTCTTCTTTTCGGTCTTCATGTGAACGGATTCACATGGTGAAAATGAAGGTGGAGGATTTTCAGTTCTCTTTATGTAAGAAAAGTCAAGACGCAAGATTGTTAGGATGAGCATTCTATCAATAAGGGTACACATTATTTAAAACATTGTTAGTTTGGCTAGGCAGTGCTATCTGTGAGCATATAGTGATACTTTTCTGGTGCATGGAGGAGCCTGCATTTAGTCAATCTTCAATGAGCCAAATTAGAACAAAATTCATTTATAGGGCCTACTTGAGGCCATGATTTGGAAGCATGCCACATCTACTTGGAAGGGTTAGAGGAAGCAAAGCTGATACCTTGTGGTTGGGCTAATATAGTGTATTGCTTCAGAAGGGCAGCAGTGCCAAGTGTGATCAGGTGATGCCATCTGATATACTCTATGAGAGTTCCTTACTATCCCTGGGAAGAGGTGCTGCCTTTTTTCATATAGGAGTGATTTACAGACTTCTCTTCCTCCCAGGGACTGAAAAGCATCACTGAGACAAAACAAAGCATGGAGAGACACTTTAACACCACATCACACTAGCTTCCCAGAACGGCCTCCATATAGTATCAATATCAACATTGCCCACAGGATTTTAAACTCTGCTGCTTGTTGAACAAAAAAAAAACACTCCACATATAAAAGTCACGAATCCACCCAAAGGTTAAAATTTCTGACATTTAAAATGTTATCCATCTAATATGTACAGCTAGACCTTTTCTGTGGGTATCAAACCAAGCCCCTTAGGTAACTGATCAAGACAGATATCTACCTTCCCTTCTGACCACTACTTGTATTCGTGTTCCATCACTCAAATATAACAGAAACCCAGCAGCATTTCTAAAGATCGCAGATCAAGCTAAGTTTAAGGGTGTTTTTTCACATATACTCCTTTTTAAATGAACCAAACTCAGTCCTCTTAAAATGAACCAAAATGTGCACCAACAGAAAAGGTGGCTCAGTTCACATTGTGAGTTCATTTGAAAGAAGATCCAGTTCTCTTTTTGGTCCACTTCAGCTCTGATGGGGCCTCAGTCCTCTTTCTGTTCACACTATAGTTCCTCTGGAGCTCTCAGTCCTTTACCTTAGTATTTTCCAGTATCCCAGTGCAATAGCATGTGATCTGTCTAGAGCAAGCCTGGAGGGCTAGAATACAATAACAAAAGGTAAAGCACAATGCTCAGGTTAAACGAACCGCAACACGGACTTGAAGTGAACCGAACTGAGATCACCTCCCGAGGTGATTTCAGTTTGGTTCATTTCAGAGGGGTCTGAGTTCGTTTGGAGTGTTCACACATACATAAAAAAAATACTGACTAATCGCTCCGAGTTTATTTTGAGGGCTGAAAGGGACCAAGTGTGAAAACCTGGGTCCATGGAATTGAACTGAAAACCCTAACTCTCTCACGGGGTATGGTAAACAATTTTGGCTTGGTGTACCCATGGTTCATTACTTTGCCTGAACAGGCAAAGTGCCTGTGGATGTAATGGTGTGAGCTTGGCTGGGGAGGAATGTGGGCTGTGGTCTCCTGAGGATGAATGGAGGCAGCAGAACAGCTGCACTCTTTGAAGGGGGTGATGGGGATAGAGAGGTTGTTTGGCTGACTCATTTCTCTGTTGAAGGATGGAACCTCAGGATGCCTGTAGGGGTATGAAATGGGTCCTGCTAGAAAAAATCTAACGAGAGCAATGTTGGCAGATGTTCCAGGACAGGAAACCATAATGGCAGTAACGGTAATAATACAGGACTACTTTCCGCACAATAAATAGACAAGTCAAGCCCTGTTTTAGATCTTGGAGTATTTTGTTGAATCTCAAGAGTGTATCAGATATCTGATGTGCCATTTGATCTTTAAACACAGTTTTCCTGTAGATTGTCTTGTGAAAGCAAGCCCACAAATTCAACAGCAGCAATAAAGATGCAAATGATGTTTTGAGCATGGCTGAAAATGTTCAACTACACTGTATGTCATACTGTTTCCTTTATTAAGCACCTGACTACCAAAAAGCATAGCATGATAATATACAGCCAGACAGATGCTATTTTTCTTTACCTGTCTCTAGCTGGTCTGTTTTCTCCTTGACTATAGTGTATATTATGATAAACAAACAATACTGGCTGTGCTGTTCTCATCTTCCCCAACCACCCCTGCTCATAACCTTCAGTACTCACACCTTCCTTTCCCCCACTCTGTGCCCTCAGGAATATGCCATGTCAAATGATTTCATCTCAAAAAAGGGAGGAAAAACAATCTTATTTCCCAAACTGTCCATCTGGCAAGACGGCTCGCAATGTTTATATTCACATTCAACCAATTCACTGCTTCTGTCTGCTCTCTGCAGTTTCCATCACCATGGACAGATCACATGTGGGCTGTGGAGGTGGGGGGTTGGAAATTTTCTTGCAAGCCCAATGTCCTCGCTGCCACGGTGTTCTCTGCATGATTGATTCCGTTTCTCCTTCCAACATCCACTCACCAAGCCTTTGCTTCACTCCTTTCCTCTCAGCTACCATTTGCTATTCATACTGTATTTTCCATGCATGGAGGAAATGAATTTAAGTGAAACAGATTACGCATAACACAGAAGGGGTTGATGTCTGCTCAGCTCCTGTCTTTCTAATGGACCCATCTTTGTGCTATGCAGGAAATGGAAATACAGTATGAACAAAGGATAGAAAAGCAAAGCTTTTTGTAGACATCTAAAAGATGATGGTGTAGAGCAGAGATTATAAAATGATAGGTGATATGTTTTACACAGTAATTTTGGAAAAACAGCAAGGAGTTAGAACGTAAATGACGAGGAATTGATACTGAAAGGTATGTCTCTATCTGGACCTTCAGTTTTCAACCAAGTAAACTGTGTCAAGCAGCTGTGGCTGTACTTGTAAGACTAGTTTAATGGGTATTACTTTTTTAGTCTTACTTGATTAAACATGTAAAGACAGAGATGTACTAGGCTTTCTGCATTACACTTCTGTAGCGGAATATCAAATAGCATGCATTATGTGTCATGTACTACATAGAGTGTACCTGGCAATTATGCTATACCCTAGGTATAGCCCAGTAGAGTCCAAAAAATTTTCTAATATTGTTTTTAAAAATTGAACATTTATCGTTTTCTGCTGAGTGGTGCCTGTTGTTATGAATGCATCCTTATTTTCAACCATGTTTAATGGAAAGCAGGAGATAAGAGTGTCCATGAGTTATAAGTACTGTATGACTAAGGGAATGTGTGTGTTATTATGTGTGAGGCGTTGAGATGTTTCATTTGGTGAGGTGGGGAGTTCTGGCCCAAACAATATTTGCTCTATGGGAATTTGGCTCCAGGTCAAATCGAATTGATGACCCATGGTGTAGAGTGAATTATTTCGATAGAAGAATCACAGCTGTGAAAAATAGCTTGGAGCCCAAAGTATCATTTTGGTTGTGGCTTGAATATAAACATTGCAAAATATGGGTGGGGCAGGGGGGTGAT
>JAOTRR010000031.1:13763649-13786517 GCA_028570945.1 Gogo arcuatus
GATTAGATTTTGATGCAAATCCGGATATGTATGTGGATCCAGGATTTTTTTTTGTTATTCTGTTGCTAATTCAACAGATTGGGGTGCAACATTATAAAGAACTGAAGACAAAGCCATTTATATTGATTATAAATGGTGACTTATCATCTAATAACTTCTAAGGTTTAGAGATTTAGGTTTGGTTACGGTTACGGCTATGGCATTAAGACCACAGACCAAGGGGACACAGAATACAGTGTGTGTTTTTTCTACACCTTTAGTCATTTGATGATTTGGTGCACTTTTTCTTATATTCATTTCATGGACCCAAGTATGGATTAGATCACGGTACCACTAGTCATCTCTCCTTTTCCACCTCAGTGCTCTTTGTTTTAAGTTCCCCTGCAGTATCCCAAGGTGAAACTTTTCTTTTTTTTTTAAACCAGGTAGCTGTTTAGATTTTACACATACTGCTATAATTGAAATGATAATAATGTCTTACTGCTCATTGAGGCAGTTTGTTAGTAATTAGCCCCAGAGGATTGAAGTCTCTGGAGTTGGGCTGAGTTGAATTAAGTAAATGTCATCCTCACTAAGGCTATTGCATGGACATCAGTGGCGTCAGTAACAGACGCTCTGACATTTAAGCCTTTTGGTTGGCCTACTATGGTGCAATTTAGAGTTGTTGATAATGTTCATAATGCATTTATTCTTTCCCAACAGTACTATAATGATAAAAGAGAACACATTCAAATAAAAACTGCAACAAGTCTATAATACTGCTGCACATTATTGACCATCTAATATGCCTAAAAATAATGGTTTAAAAATAAATGGCTCAAGACAATGTAGTAAGTGTTGAGTAGTTGCAGCTTTGTGCTACTGGTTGGAGATAAGTGCTCCAGAGAGACAGACATGAAAGCCATGGGCCTGTCCCAAAGCACTAGGATTTCTGATCTCAGAGCCACACGAACCCATGGGCCCGAGCCATTCACCGTGTACCCTCTGCCAAGCATATGGCTGCTTGTACTCCTCCTCAGGCACTATGGAAATGAAGTTCATTTTTGTTAGCTTGCCCAGTGCCTGCCACTGACAGTAAACTCTAAAAGTTATGAATATGGATTGGTTTAAAAAATGGAGGATGCACTTGTGAAATGTGGTGTCAGGTATGACAACTTGCTTTGGCACCAGTTTTCTACTTTCGTATTGATTTCTCATCTATGTATAATGCAAGAATAAGTTGGAACGGCAGTTGTCTGGTTATCTCTCCCTTAGGCCTTGTTCAGTTCCTTGCAAAGAAAAAAAAAAGATTTACAAATGGTTGCTCTGTAACTCTACCCTCGAAACCTGGATAGATTGTGCTGTTTGCACACACACACACACACACACACACACAATGTCCATAAAATTATGACTAAATCTGTCTTATTCATGAGCTGTGAAAATGTGCCTGTACAAAGTGTAAAGCCAATTTAAATTCACTGAACAAATTAACTGTACCATTGTAAATGTTCAAAATGTCAAGAAAGAGTCTGTGAAATGAGCATCTGGTAACTCTGACTATAGCATGATGATTAATTTAGAAACTAAGCATAACATGCGTACTGTATTATACAACATTCTTTTCAGAGTTTACATTACGTCGTCTTTAGAAATTTCAAAATTCGCTCAGAATGAGTTTTTTTTTTCTCCGCTATGTTGCATCTGTCTTGTTCCTCAGGAATCAATGCACAGCACAACTCATGCACATGGACAATATGTGCAGTAAAATACAGTACAGATGTCTAAACTGAGACTCATTAGCTCACAAACTTACATTTGCAGAAGTGCATACAATTCTAAATATATTTTAACTTGTAAAAATAGAACAATAATCATGAATAAAGAAATATATAAATAGCTGATTGGCAGACGTTCATCAAAATGCTACAACTTGTCAACAGCCATCCTAAAGCTACTGTAAATTTCTCATAGGTGTGAACGTGAGTGAATGGCTGCCTGTCTCTCTGTTTTTGCCCCGTGATAGATTGGTGACGTGTCCAGGGTGTACCCCGCCTCTTGCCCAATGTCAGCTGGGATTGGCTCCAGCTCACCCACAACCCACAATGGACAAGTGGTATAGACAATTAATGAATGAATGAATCTTTAAAGCCCTGTACACCTTTACAGTTTATTTTTTACATATAACCTTACCAGTGCATGTACCTTAATCTTTTTTCCTTGTGCTAATTTCTTACAGAAGTGTTTACATATGCTATATATAATAAATAAATAAATAAATAAATAAATAAATAAATAAATAAATAATATAAACACCATCTGACATACACACATCTTTTTGTCTCACTTCTTCTTATATGTCCCCTCATCTCTTAACCTCCATCAAGTTACTCTGAAAAGTCCTAAAATGAAAAAAAAAGCTCACGTTATGTACAACTGTCTACACAACACAAGGCAAGTCAGAAAACAATGACCCCTGATCTCTGCACTATATTACTCCAGTTGGAGCCATAATTCCCTTGACCATATATTTTGTCCCAGTCATCAGTTTTGCTATAGTGCAAATCAAGGTCCTACACAGACCTGTCCCCTGCTTCTGTCCATGTCCCAAGAGACAGCCATCTGTGACATCAGGACATCAAATTTAACATGGATGGATTTTGGATAGGGGAAGCAACAGAAAATCAGTGGCCCTGGATTAAATTATTCAAATCACCGTGGATGGTTAAAGGAATAGTTCAGACAAAAATCGGCACCGTTTTTCCATTTATCCCCAGTGTAGTTGATCAACCAAGCCAGATTTTGTGTCTAAAATTTACATCCAAAAAGTAAGGTGTGTTCATAGCTACCAGGTTAGCATTGTACATAATGCATGTCTTAGCTATGAAACACTTGCATCAAAAGCTAATTAAAAATGGTCTTTAAATAGTTTTATAAAATAGCAGATTTAAAAAATTAAATAGAAAAATCAAATGGGGAGTAAATTTTCATTTGAATCATTTTTATTGTACACTTTTTATTACCTGATCCTGCTGCTAGGAAGGTGTAGTGGTTAGCACTGTTGCCTCAGCACATGAAGGTTCTGGGTTCAAGCCTGGTGGTTGACTGGGGCCTTTCTGTTTAGAGCTTGCATGTTCTCCTTGTGCCTGTCTGGGTTTCCTGCAGGTGCTCCAGTTTCCTCTCACAGTCTAAACACATGTGGATTAGATTGAATGGCTCTATGTTTTTGCCCCAGGATAGATTGGCAGCCTGTCCAGGGTGTACCCCACCTTTTGCCCAGTGTCAGCTAGCATTGGCTCCAGCTCACCCAAGACCTGCAATGGATAAGCGGTATAGAAAATGAATGAATGAATATGATGCTACAACTATGTGCAAAGGCAAAAAAATTCTGGCTTAAAGATGGCTATTACTTCTGTACATCTGTACAGTATGTCATATGCCAACAACTATAAAGGGAAATTGATTTATAGTTACTTTACAACTTGCCACCTTGCTTGTGATGCTTGAGGGGAAACTAGAAATTTCATTTTCTCAAACTCACAGTCCAATCTCACTGTTTCTTTCCCACCAATCAGAGGAAACCAATTGCCAGGCCAGGTGTTCTAAATACTAGTCTGGTTTTCTTGAAAACTGTATAGCAAGTCTGAAAAGTTTGCACATTCATGGCTGTTACTAGCTTGTGAAAAAACTCTGTAGACATAAAAGAATGACGAAAGGCAATATAAAAAGGAGCAACATTTCCTTTCCCTTAACCAATTACACACTTTTCCACACTAGGCATAATGGCACAGCATCTCATATTCAGGAAAGCAAATGTAGAAACAGATCTGTAATATAAAAGGAAAATTCACAAATTTTCTGCTAATGGAATTGCAGAGAGAAAATCTAATACGTTCTATATTTAGGCCACATTCTTTCTTCTGCTTATGTGACTGCTCTGTGTCTGTGTCACTGCCCTGGTATTTTGCAGGTTATTGAAATTTAAGAGGAAATGAATGAGTAGGGGATTCCAATCTGATTTTAAAAGGGGATTGAAAGGTTTGGAAATACAGGACAAAGATAATACATGGTGGTACTATCTAGGAAGCTCTGCCCTTTTCAGTTTTCAGTATCTGACACCAAGGAGATACAACAATTTTTATAAACACTTGAACAACTCTAGTATTAGGTCATCTCCTCTTGCTTTTCCACATTCTAGCCACAGCAAAAAGATCTTGCAGTAGAATTTATATTTTCTGGCTGAGTGTGCCTCGATATGTTTTTTTTGAGTCAAACATATTGTTTTTTTGTTTAAATCTGAGAGTAAGCACTTTAATCCCTCCATTTTTTTCAGCTCTCAGCCCAGCAAGAGACAATCTAATCCTTGTAGCAGACTAAATATATTGCTTGTCTAACATATAAATCTGTCAGTGCATGGAAAGCGGGAACCCAGGCTTGAAGCTGTCTTGTCTGCCTTATAGAGATTTAAGAACTGCAGGTATCAATGGACTTATAAAAACATACCATGCTGTATAATTCACTTCAAGATGACTTGTGTGAAATGTAAATCAACCTCACAATGATAGCAGAGTGCTCTTTCTCTCTGTCTCACTCTATCACTCTGATTTCTAGGCTAGATATAGCAGCGAGGTTATATGACACACTTATGGTGAGTCATTTGAAGTCCAATTAGAATGTGCACTTAGCCTTATCAAAATCACACTCATCAATGGTGGGAAAATTAATTCTTTACAAATCCAAATTTAAGTATTTCAAGTTTCTCACCAACTTAAATTAAAGTTGCAAAGGTTTTTTTTTTTTTTTTGGTTCAAGCTAAAGTAGAGCAAAAGCACATGAAACATGGTGTTCTTGTGCTGCTGCAAGTCACCCCATAAAGCCGAACATAGTAATTTAAAATCAGAGCTGTAACTACACTGTATAGCCAAATGTATTTGGACACCTGCTTATCACACCTATATGTGGACCTTCTTCAAACTGTTGACGGAAAGTTGGAAGAACACAATTATCTAGAAGGTCTTTATATGCTGTAGCATTAAGATTTCCCTTCACTGCAACTAAGATGCTCAAACCTGTTTCAGCATGACAATGCCCCTGTGCACAAAGCGAGCACCATGAACACAAAGTTTGCCCAGGTTGGAGTGGAAGAACGCAAGTGGCTTGCACAGATCCCTGACCTCAACCCCACTAAACACCTTTGGAATGAACTAGGACCCCAACTGCATGCCATGCCTTCTCGCCTGACATCAGAGCTTTCCCTCAATAATGCTTTTGTGGATGAATGGACACAAATCCCCATAGCCACACTACAAAATCTAGTGGAAAGCTTTCCCAAAAGAGTGGAGACTGTTGTTGTTGCAAAGGTGGGACCAAGTCCATATTAATGCCCATTGTTTTCCAATGAGATGTTCAAGAACAGATAGGGATGTGAAGGTCAGGCATCCTCAAACGTTTGCCTATATGCTGACTATATGGTTTGCCCAGGTTGGAGTGGAAGAACGCAAGTGGCAATAGTGGCTTATTGACACTATCAAAAAGCCGCCACCACCAATAGATAGTGGCATTGACACTATCTTGACACATTGACAAACATACATTTTTCCTATAGCGTAAAACAAACCCCCTTTTAACTATGTTAACACTCCATGACATATACATCACATTAATGACATCTGTTCCACAGCTAAAGTAAAGCTATGTTGACACTATGACAGACATCTGATACAATAATGACATCTTTTCTAAAGCTAAAGTAAAGCTCTCTTGACACAATATGACAGACACATGACACAAATGACAGATGTGAAGCCCCCTTTTTAACTATTTGGTACTCTTCTATGATAGAATTGTGGCACAATAATAACATCTTTTCTATGGTATGTGGACATCTGACTATCACACCCATGTGTGGGCCTTTCCCATAGTGTTGCCACAAAGCTGAAAGCACACAATTGTTTAGAATGCCTTGTATGATGTAGCATTAAAATTTCCCTTCATTGGAACTAAAGGGTCCAAACCTGTTCCAACATGGCAATGCCATAGTGAACAAAGTGAGGCCCATAAAGACTTGGTTTGCCAAGGTTGATGTGGAAGAACACAAGTGGTCCAAGCCCTAACCTCAACATCACTGAACACCTTTGGAATGAATTGGAATGCAGACTGCACACCAGGTCTTCTCACTTTACATCAGTGCCTGACTTCACTAATGCTCTTGTGGCTGAATGGGCAAATCCCCACAGCCATGTTCCAAAATCTTGTAGAAGGCTGTTATAACAGCAAAGGCAGGGTGCAGCTCCATGTTAATACATATTGGTGTAATAGACAGGTGCCCACATACTTTTGGCCATATAATGTACCTTGACACTCTATGACAGACACATGACACGCTAATGACATTTTTGATTATGTGTTTTGGTTAACACCATAATGATGCTCTATTGTCTAAGGACAGATTAGGCCATTTTGGAAAGGAAGTGTTACTTGAACAAGATGTGCCTTCTTCCTTTCAATGCCAGTCGACCCACACTATGGCAGTTTTGATGGGATCCATGTTAGTCAGAACCAGCACCTGCCTGGTGAGAACTTGGCAAGAAGGTCCAAGGGAAAGACGGCTGTATGACAGCAGTATTTATTGCAAATAAATGATGACTTTGTGGGAGGTTTGGCATTCATGTGCACACACACATGGTGGTTGATTCTCACCACCCCTGTCATTTATACAGCATTTAAAGAAACAGTTACATATGTAACTAATGCTTACTGCCAGTTTGTTAGCAAACCTATATATTGTGATGCATTATGTATGATAGAAATATCTTCTAGTATCATGATATGATAGTTTTGTCATATCACCCACTCCTATGATTTTCTAAAAACAATTTTTTTTAGTTTTTCTACATTTTTTTAGTTTGTGGTTCATGCAGTAAATCCTTTCTTCTAACATCCAACAACCTTTTACAAATATGATGTTCATATCTGTATTTCTTGTGTGAACAAGAAATTGATTAACTAGTTTTAGAATCCATTGGCTGTTTCCAGGGAGCCATTTAATAAGACATGGTGTAATTGATGTGATGCAGCACCTAAGCATTGGTTTGTCTCAGTCTGACAGTCTCACAGTTAATGGGGTGAAAAACAGCGACGCTTTATTTTCCCCAACCTGTCAAGTGGTAATTGGCCAATGGTGTGCTATAATAGCAATATGCCACTGGGACTGCACCTCTTAAATTGTGCACCAAATAATTGGAATTCTGGGCAATGAAAACAGAGCTATTTGTGCCATTTAACACTGTAAAGAGTGTATAGAGAATGAATAAAAATGTGCTCACATTAACTAAATATACTATATACGTTTGTATTACAAACATGCAACTACAAGTTTGTCATTGACAGTAGTACGTTTTATGGATGTCAAAACTTCCTTAATATGCCTGGCCAAACATTATTTTTCCACCAAAGTATATATGATTGCTAACCAGTATCTTCTGTATCTTTTTCATTTTCACAGGCTGTACCTTTGGGTCTATAAATGAGACTAAAGCAATGGAAAAAAGGAAAATACAAGGGGATGAGAGGCATCAATTTTTTCCCAGGAGAAAATAAGCACAAACAAACCTGAGGTGGTTATAGACCACAACCTCAACACTTCTCTCAAAGGGATCTGTGTATAAGTGCAAATACTGTGGCCACAAAAGAATAATAAAGGTAGAAAAAAACCGAAGCTGATGTGAAAACTCCTGTTCTTGACTAGACTCTGGACATCTATTGCACCTTGTCTACATAAAAAGATACAGCTGACTATCCTGCCAGAATACTGTGAGGCTCTGTCCAGCCTAGTAGAAACTAAAAGTGACATCACTACCTAATTATTACTACCATTGTTCATGATTTCCAGAAAGGCATCCATGGCTTGTAGTGGTGGTGTCATGATGAGTGCCTTCTTCTGGTCTATGGCCATAATCTATCTGACTCACATAGGTGGCGTGAGAGGGGACTGCTGGCTCATTGAAGGGGAAAAGGGCTTTGTGTGGCTGGCTATCTGCAGCCAAAACCAGCCACCTTATGAGGCTATCCCTCAGCATATCAACAGCACCATTGTGGACCTTCGCTTGAATGAAAACAAGATTAAAAGTATCCATTACTCTGCCCTCAGCCGCTTTGCCAACCTAACATACCTGAATCTAACAAAGAATGACATTAGCTATATAGAGGATGGGGCTTTTTCAGCTCAATTCAACTTACAGGTACTACAGCTAGGTTTCAATAAACTCCGTAACCTAACAGAAGGGATTCTCAGGGGGTTGGGAAAGCTGCAGTACCTCTACCTCCAGGCCAACCTGATTGAGACTGTGACACCCAATGCCTTTTGGGAGTGCCCAAACATAGAAAACATAGACCTCTCTATGAATCGCATTCAGGTGCTAGATGGAAACACCTTCACCAGCCTCACCAAGCTGACCACCTGTGAGCTTTACACCAACCCATTCAACTGCTCTTGTGAGCTTCTGGGGTTTGTTAAGTGGCTGTCAGTCTTCCCCAACAGAACGAATGAACGGATGGTATGTGATTCTCCTGCAGGTGTTTCTGGCTACAGTCTCCTAAGCCAGAATCCGAACAATCCTACTCAGCGCAATGCACTGCATATGCTGTCCACTGTGTGCACGGAGGACTATGTGACTCCGTATATCCCTGTGCCTCCTGAGACCACGACTTTCTCTCCAGATGTTAACCCTTGTGAGCTGGAGGACTGTCCCTCTGGTAGTGAGCCAGAGGAAATAAGCATTAGTCCCACTTACCCAGACCTTGATGTGAAACCAATCATGAAGCTGAAACAAGTCTCCCACACAAATGCAGTCATTAATGTTCAGATACCACATCCCTATAAGAAAATGTACATCCTTGTTTTGTATAACAACAGCTTCTTCACAGACATTCAAAATCTGAAACGGCAAAAGGAAGATATTGAGTTAAAGAACCTGAAACCTCACACTGAATATACCTACTGTGTGGCTTCCATACGCAATTCTTTGCGTTATAACCATACCTGTCTCAAATTATCTACAGGCGCCAGAACTGGGAGGGTGAGAGAGGCTAATAATGCAACAGCCACCCACTACATAATGACCATCCTAGGATGCCTTTTCAGCATGGTAATTGTTTTAGGAATGGTCTACTATTGCTTACGAAAGAAGAGGTACCAAGATGAAAAGCACAAAAAGGCAGGTAGTATGAAGAAGAACATAATAGAGCTCAAATATGGTGGTGAACTAGAGGGAGGGACTATATCCAGGGTGTCTCAAAAGCAAATAATGGCTGGGGAGAGTATGTCTCGCATGCCGTATTTGCCTTCTGGGAGTGAGATGGATCAGTACAAAATTCAGGACATAAGTGACACACCAAAAATGGCTAAGGGCAACTACATGGATGTGAGAACAGGGGAGCATCAAGACCGAAGAGAGTGTGAAATGCCTATACCAAGCAATAGTCAGGGCTCTGTTGCTGAGATCTCTACAATCGCAAAAGAGGTGGACAAAGTCAACCAGATTATTAACAATTGCATAGATGCTCTGAAGTCAGAATCAACTTCTTTCCAAGGAGTCAAATCTGGAGCTGTTTCAACAGCAGAGCCCCAGTTAGTTCTGATCTCAGAGCAACCTCAGAGCAAGTCTGGCTTTCTGTCCCCTGTTTACAAGGATAGCTACCACCATTCTTTACAGAGACACCACTCCTCAAACACCTCCCCAAAGCGACCCAGCACAGCAACTGGTGGTCCCATGCGCAGTCCGAGGCCCTACCGCTCTGAGGGGGCATACAAGCCAGAGTCTAAGTACATAGAGAAGACTTCACCTACAGGTGAGACTATCATGACCATTACTCCGGCTGCCGCTATACTGCGAGCAGAGGCAGAGAAGATACGTCAATACAGTGAACACAGACACTCCTACCCTGATGCCCAAATCGAAGAGCTTGAGGAACCAGAGAATCGCAAAGCATCCATCCTGGAACCTCTAACACGGCCTCGACCCAGAGACTTGGCTTATTCTCAGCTCTCTCCCCAGTACCATAACCTCAGCTACTCCTCCAGCCCTGAGTATTACTGCAAACCAAATCACAGCATCTGGGAGCGCTTCAAGCTCCATCGCAAACGTCACAAAGATGAGGAATACATGGCAGCGGGCCATGCCCTGCGTAAAAAAGTGCAGTTTGCAAAGGATGAGGACCTGCATGACATTCTTGATTACTGGAAAGGTGTGTCAGCCCAACATAAATCTTAATCTTCTCGAGTGTTTCTTCATGTTTTTTTGTGAGAACAGAAAACAGAATGAGTTTTGAATTGCATTTTAATGGAGGACATAAACAACTTTGACTAATGGGGAATAGGGGAAATTGGGAATACACTCTTAGTTTTGTAAATTTAACAAAAGGATATATACAAGAAGAGAACACAGTGCAAATTTAAAAATATATATGTTCAAGTGGATTATAAGTATTTGGTTCCGCATGGCCAAGTCCTGTGACAATGGATTTTCTACTGTGCACAGTGAGAAAAAAAGCATCATACACTGACAGATGTCTTCTGGAAACATTTCTTCTCACTGTACATTGATTAATGAACAGTTCTCCCTATATATTGAGTTATACATACAAAGGGACTAATGTACAATATAGTGTTTTTATACTTGCAGAGAGTGACGGTTATAAGAAAAAATATTGGATGTGTTTGATTCAGATTTAGATTATGGATTTTAGAATCAGCTCCTGTGACGTGTCTATAATGACTGTCTGGATGGATAAACATTGCACTTGTCACTGGAATGGTATATGTCCATTCAAAACACCATTTAATCTAGTCTGCTTTGTCATTTTTCATTCATGTCACTAAACAAAATGCACAATATCACAATGTTATTAAAGGCTCATAAATTTGGATAGCTTGTTACTTCGAAACAGATCAGTGGGAGGTAAATCTGAAACATCTGCATAATTGGGATGTGAGAAAATGTACAGGACTGTACAGGATTGTACAGGACTGGGAAAGAGATACATTTAACCAAATGATGACATCAGTGAAACACTATTGCAGTGGAACCAATTTTTGTACATTGGAGATTTGTTTACTGGTAAGTTACTTTTATTTCAGACATTTCAATTTTGTTCCAGTTGTACAATGCTTGCTGTGGTAAGGATTTACAGTATCTGATGGTCAGCTCAAGTGCTTGGGTGACAGCTCATAAACTCATATCGAGCATATGTCTCCTCTATTCTTCAGCCCTGAGGATGAATGTATTACATACAGTACATGATAGAAAATGCAGCCCTTTTCAGCTGCATGTTTTGTTATTCATACTTCTTTTCTTATCAGTTATCTTTCAACAGTACCAAACCAACTAGAAAAAAAGACATTTACAAACCTGTGTGTTAGTTGTTTTCTACTGTTTGACAAACACAAATGCTTTTGTAAATGTTCAAGATCAATTAATGGAAAGGAGCTCTAGCTATGGCATTGATCAGGAATATGAAACGTGTGAGAAGAGAGACACTGATTTGTGCCGACCTTGACCTGTTGCTACTGGATTACATCACCAGAACAGTGTTACAGGAAGTGACTGGGGCATCCAATTTCTTATTTCAATCGCCTTAAACTTCTGAAATATATGTGTAACTGCTTTTTTCTTTCTCTTTAAGTGTTGATGTTTTTGAAAGGTCTTTATTTCTTGTCTTTTTTAAAAGAGCATTTCAATAGATTTCAAGAACTGACCAATTTATAGGCAATCTAGCAAGTAATCTATGTGTTTTTATATTGCATACTGTAGCACTCCTATATCATAAACGTTAGAAATGTTTGGACAATGTGAACTTGAAGCAGCTGTTGCTGAAGTACATCAAGAGACAACCAAGAGCACAATAAAGTGTTATTTTTATTTCTTATTACTATGTTACCTGCTTTCAGACTACTGTGAAGTTAAGGGGAAATCCATGCATTCAAGACCTTAATGATAATTTCTTTTTTTCGTGTCCAATGATATACCTTTCTAAACAATATGAACTGTGATGATCATGAACTAAATGAACTAATCTAAAAAAAAAAACAAAACTAAATGAGCTCTGTGTTTTTCAATTATTTTTTAAATGAACTCATTCAGTTTGGAAAGACCCAAGAAACATATCAATACATTTATACTACCATATAAAGATGTTACAGCTTGGGCACATTATCGATTATGGGAAGAATGGAGAGGCCTCTTGCTGCTGCCTGCGGGACTGGCTGTAAGGACAACTACAGGATACACCCAAACCCTAACTCTAACCATAACTCTTGTATGTCATAGCCCCCATATATGGTAAGTGCATGACATCTTTCTCCGCCCACATCCAATCCCGCAGGCTGCAGCAAGACATACTTGCAAGAATGAGTATCAATGATGTCGCATGTGTTCAATTTCCTGATGCATCATGATGCTGAGAGCATGCCACTGCCAGCAAGCTTTCTTGTTCCAGTAACCACTCCAGACACTGAAAGCAATGTGAGTCATGCTACAAACCACATATTTGCAGCAATAACTCATATTTTCCTTTGACAGTTTGATGTTTGGCACCATGAAAATATGCCTTTACTAATGCACAAAGCACAGTAAGAACCCTTTTAAGACTGAAGACAATTGAACAATATTAAAGATTCTTCATGTCATTTGTAAAACGAAATGACAACCTTTTTGCCTCACATCAGATGAAACACTTAAAACAAGAACCAAACCAACAGACCGTTTTCAAATATTTTAGTTAGTAGACTGCCAGTCAGTAGATTGTAATAAGATTTATGTCTGTGTATATGATATTGGAGGCAAAAGAAAAATAAAAAGCACAAAACGCTATTTTTTTAATGAAGAAAATTTATAATGTAATTGCAGAAAAGTAATTTCATTAATTTGTACCATTACACTGTGAGATCCTGGTTTAAACATAAATAAGTAAATATAAGACAAAAAAGTCTTTGTTATCAGATGTTATATTACTACAGCGCAATGACTCTCATTTGGAAATTTGGATTTCATATAAGTCTTAGTTGTTTCACAATATACATAGTACTCCTAGTCATATTTTATTCCTTTGGTTATTGTTAGTTTTAGTCTAGAATTAGTTAGAAAAAATTACAGCAATTGTTGTCAACTCAAACTGAACCGTCTTCGTATATGAAAACTAAAGATATTCATTTCTTCTTCTCCTAAATTGTATTATAGTTCATTTTTACAAATGCACATTGTTTTTATAGGCAAACTAAAACCTTTCTTCTTTTTCAGTGTGCACAAGATAGTGGCTACAGTGGCTAAAACTATCACACCTTACAGTCCTTACTGTTGTCCCTACGACAGTAGTCCCTAACATACAGCAGCTCCTTCATAATCAAATAGGTGCATTTACTCAAGTGAGCACATTTATTACACTGGATACACATGATTAATTTTAGGGACTTTAATGAGGTGTCATCAGGTATGTTAGGTCTATATCATCTCTCCCAACTGCCAAGTGTAGTGTTTAACACCTGAGTATTCTCTTTTGTGCATGCTGAGACCTTTACCACAAGTCATATGATGACTGTGATGTAGTATTTACTACAAGTACCCAACATACTGTCACCACTTGCCACCTGTGCTGGAACCACTTGTAGAGTTCAGAGCTTTCTGTGCAGCTTGTGTCTTCAGTCAGAGCTACTGTTTTTCTTTCCTCTGAAGCTTTGATAGACTCTGTTTTGTTTTCTCTTTAGGCTTTCTTCAATTGCTTTTCTGCTGCTTCTCCCACCATGGTAAGTGTAGCCATTCCTTTCTCTGTCAGAGCATTGACTCTGAATTACTAGCTATAATTGCTACTGTTAGATTAGCTTGTTAGCTTACACTTTGCGGTGTCCTACTGCATCCTTTGAGCTGCCCATTCAGCTACCCTGGTGCTAATGAGATTGGAGTGCTGCTCCCCTCCATTTTCCTCACACAACACAAGCTAACAGTGCTAATAAGCAATAATGTACCTCCTCCATTGCCTAACATTGCCAGCTGTGATTTTTCACCTTGCCAGAAACTGGTTGCACGCATCTTTCAGCCTGTGGACCATAGTCCACACTGACTAAAGCATGCAAAATGGCCCTATGTAGTTTGCCCTGTATTCCTGGCCTGCTCTTTGGGCCTGCAGCCAGAAAGGCCGTAGAGAAGAGAGCACAGGCTTCAGAATCACAAACCCAAAAGAGCAACACAGACTAGACTATTAGAGCCACATTGGAGTTATGGGCACTTAGAGCCATGCTCCCATGGCCCCAACAAGCACCCAAGCACCCCTGATCTGCCTTGGGGGCCAGGCCCTAAATGGTGCCACCCCATTGAGAAAACCACACAAAGCCCTCCAGTGAAAAGTGGAGGCTGCCGTTGAGATGCTTCACAGCCAACTATCTCACTTATTGAACAATCAGTACATCAGCTCCTGGGGTCTTTGTGACCTTTTCGCAGGGGTACAAATTCCAGTTCTGCCAACAGACCCCAAAAACATCACTGCATGAAGTTCATTCCCTCCTCTACAGAGCCATGATTGAGAAAGTAGATGCTGCCGTTCAAAGCAAGGGGGGGATCTACTCAAAGTATTTTGTTGTTTGATAAAGAAAGATGATTTTCTTCCCTTTCTGGATTTGAGAGCACTGAAGTAGTTCCTGAAAGTATTATCCTTTTGTTTGTTGAAGTTCTTAAATGTTGTTCATGCTGTGCAGCGATGGGACTGGCTCACATCAGTAGACCTGCATGGGACATACAACCATGTTCCCACTGCCCCAGAAGACAGGTGCTTCTTGAGACTTGCCTTCCGGGGACAGAAGTAGCAGTTCAATGTTCTACCATTTGGGCTGCCTCTAGCTCCTTAAGTGTTCTTGAGATGCATGCAGGCTGCCAAAGGTGTCAAGATTCTCCAATACTGTACGTGGATGACTGTCTCCTCTATGCCTCCAGCAGTGAACAGACCATGCAGGGCACATACAGTCTTCTCACACACATCTCATAGCTCAGTCTCAGTGAACTCTGAAACGAGCTCCCTAACACTGAGGCAAGTCACATTATTAGCACACAACTGGATTCAGCAAGGATGATAGTTTCCCTCACACCCTGACACATGATGGACATCACAAAGCTCACTTACAAAATGCAGGCAGGTCAATATGTCCTATTCTAACTTCTTCCAACTGAGAATGCTAAGCCTACTGGCCATCACCGCAGCAGTGGTGCCCTTGGACCTGCTAGAACCAAGGAATTTTAAGAGATGAGTCATCATCCCATGTTCAGACGAGTGGTGCCTGTACCCATAAGTGGTACAGCAGATGTGAGAAAAGTTTTACTAGGCACAGATGGACCAGCAAACAAACCACAGAGTTCTGCTCAAGGCCCCAATGTGGCCAGCAAAACCCTGGTTCCTCTTGTTACTCTCACTAGTGCGAGGAATGCCCTGCCTTCCTCATCAAGCAGATTTATTGTCACAGGTGAACAGAGAGGTGTGGCATCCACAGCCAGACTGTCTGCATATGTGGGTTTGCCCCCTCAGAGCAGTGAACAATTAGATGGCTGGCATGTAGCAATACAAGAAATTATCATGAGCACTACAGCCCCTAGAACATGTATGCGGTCAGGTGGGAACTATTTTTGGACGTGATGTGCACATTGCCTATTAGACCTGGTGTGTTGCCCAGTGTCTAAAGTGTTAACCTTTTTACAGGGACTGCTGAATGATGCTAAATCCCTGTCTACACTAAAGGTATGTGGCAGACATTTCGGCCCATCATACCACAGAGGATGGCACCTCGTTTTGAGCTCATAAGCTCATATCAGTATTTATGAAGGGAGCTAGATGCCTCCACCCACCAGGATGTCTCCCTTGTGCTAGAGTCCTTTAGGTTCTCACTACAAGCCCAATAAAATGAGTATGAAACAGGTATCATCACTGGTGAACAGTTGATTCCAGATTAAACTAATCGTTGAACCCTGGGTACCTGCCACAGAAGTTTGTCAACCATGTGACTCACCTTGCAGCATAACCTTCAAGTAAATACGTTATGATATTATTTGAACAGCAAGATGGCTATTCACTCATCAGACCAGCTATTTAGCTATCAAGGTGCAAAGGCATGAGGTGCCCCCTTGTCTAAGTAAAGACTGGCCCACTGGAAGGCCTTCAAATAAGCAGGACATTCAGCCCCTACTGTGGCATGCCACTCTACAAGGTGTGTTTCATCATCATGGGTACTACTGAGAGGTGTGTGCCACAGCTACATGGGCATCACCATGTACGTTCTCTAGATTCTATAATGTTAACATCACTTCTCCAGTGGTCCCCAAAATTAAAACTGTTGTACTTTGTTCAAACATTAATACACTACTATACCTCAAGACCTGATTTTCATGGTAAGTATCACAAATGCTAAATCGCCATTACAATCACATAATTAATCCTGACAAACAACAGGAAAAAATAACTACCTGCCTTGTGACTGGTATTACTGGTATTAAATTCCAGATAGACATTTTTACTGTCCATGTACAGCTGACTATTATGTACTGCTTATCCTAAAGGTCTGTTTTTCCCCCTCATCCATTTAATCTGAATAAACTTGCACTGGAGGAGTGCAGCTATCTTAAGAGAGCATAAGAGAGCATGAAAATGATGATATGAGTGCTAAGATTTATGGTTTTCCTCTTTCTACCCAGAGAGATAAGCAAACATCCATCAATCCTGTCACAAGACTCAAGAATATTTGACTTAGGATGAGTAGTTTTGCATCTGGTTTAGCAGCCAAATCAAATGACTCCTAATGTCTCCTTTTCTCTACAGAGATTAAAAAAAAGTTTATCTGTACAAATATGATAATAGTTATTACATATAGAAATTTGCTAACTGCCAAGATTTGGATTTATATCAATAGTTTTGCTACATTCAAATGTTCAAATGTATTCTGTTAAAATCATATGTATTGTGTAATGCCATGTACCATTAAACATGCTAACATGTGTTCCACTCAGTAACCCAGCTGTCCTGAACAAGTACTTCATATATTCATGTTCCATACACATCAGAAAGGAAAACATTCTTACAATGGAAAGAACTCTTTTAATTAGCATAATACATACAGAGATTACATAGAGTAATCTCCTTATGTACTGTTCTAATTTGAAGAGATTGCATAGAGTAGTCTATAGATTTGAGAAACAGCTTAAAATTAATTTTCACAATTCATGCATTTCAGTCAATTCCCCATAAAGTAAAACTTTTTCCTATCATATGGCTGCACGCTTAATTTTGGCCAAAAGCTGGTTGGTTGGTTGGTTGGGCTGCACTTAACACTTTTGCTATAAGATAAAAAGTTTATGTCAGGAAAGCCTCCTACACCTTCACTGCCTCATAAAATGGAATAAGAACATAAAATTGAAACACATTTTACATTGGGTTTTTTTTTACATTGCAGCAATACATACCACTCTACCTTAGCCAATTTAGATGTCAATCAAAGTATTTTAACCTAAAGCTAAAAGCCCTTAAGATTGCAGAACGATTGCCAACCCTCTTTGAATACCCAGTCAAAAAATTCTAAACACCTGGAGTTTCTTATGCTTTATTACACTTTAATCATTATTATTATTACTGTTATTGCCGTCAGCCTTGCAAAATAATACAAAATAGCAATTAAACATTCATTCATTCATTCATTTTCTATACCTCTTATGCATTGCTGGTCGCAGCTGAACTTGAATCAATCCCAGCGGACTTCAGGCATGGTACACCCTGGACAGTTTGCCAGTCTATCGTGGAGAAATTAAACAAGGAAAGCTAAATCTACGTGGATCTTATTACCTGCTCAGTCTCAGATCCCAATGGGACTGTAAATGAGTGCTTTATGAAAGGTAGGCACACTTGGAGGTTGAACCTGTTAAGCCTATAAATAAAAAAACTCACAGACCGTGGTATTAGCTACAAAATATATGTGGTGTGCTACAAGTCCTTAACTGGAGTGATAATAATTTTGGGATTAATACATTTATTAGGGATAAAATAAGTTCACATGTTTAAAGTCCTTATTTTTCTGTAAAGCTGCTTTGCGACAATGTCTGTTTTAAAAGCGCTATACAAATAAACTGACTTGACTTAATAATTTTGGCATTTTCCAATTATATTAGAATAAATCTAGATTGTTCCTTTAAAATAAAGTCATTTCTGAATTCACTTACACAAACCTACTCCTTGGTTGGATTTTCACATTTTAAACTATATCCAATTAGGTCATGAGTTCTTCCTCTTGGAAAACGTGCCTTATCTCTTTTTTAGAATTTCTCTTTCTCACTTGCATCCGTTTCTGCAGGTATTTACAGACAGCCTCAGTGATGGTTTATTTGAAAAGTCATCTATTATGGCGGTACGGTGGTGCTGTGGTTTGCACTGTTGCCTCACAGCAAGAAGGTTCTGGGTTCGTACCTTACAATTGACTGGGGCCTTTCTGTGTGGGGTTTGCATGTTCTCCCTGTGCCTGTGTGGGTTTCCACGAGGGCTCCGGTTTCCTCCCATATTCCAAAGACATGTGGATTAGGTCAACTGGCTACTGTAAATTGCCCATAGGTGTGAATGTGAGTATGAATGGTTGTTTGTCTCTGTGTTAGCCCTGTGAGAGATTGGAGACCTGCCCAGGGTGTACCCTGCCTCTCATCCAAAGACAGCTGGAATTGGCTCCAGCTTCCTCTGTGACCCTGATGGATAAACTGTATAGATAATTGATGAATGGAAGTCATCTATTACTTCATAAGATCCCTTCTTTAATGGAAGACAGAAATTACTTTTTTTTTTTTTTTTGAAAAATGAATTACAATTTTGCTCATTTCTACTGACAAACTAATACAGGAGACAAAATAAACATTTCAGTGAAAAATGTAGACATTTTGTCTTAAATGTACAGTATATAGTGGTCTGTGATATGCCGGCAGACCATGTTGTATTGTGCAGTGAAAGGCAAGTGAATGATACAGTGTTGCAACAACCTTGAATCACACTCTTTTCTACTGTCTAGGGGAATGTCTCTTTTTCTTAATTTGTTGCCTAATGTTTTTACAAGTTTTGGAAACCTATTTTCCTGTTACTTCTTGCATCCAGTTTGTTAGAATGAATGTATCTCATGCATTCTCTCACATTCACAGTCATGAATCTGCCAAAAAGCTGATCAGCACAACTGAAAGGCGATCCTGTCATTTGGTCTTACTTCAGGGAGGTATAGGAAGTTTACAAACCACATCACAAACCATTTGCTGATATAAATGAATCTAATAATGCAGATGTATTGTCAATATTATCTGACATTAATTACCCTGATCATGAAATGAGGGGTTTGATAAGGAACATGAAAACACGGTATTCATTTTTGCTCCTTCAACCTGCATCTAGCAGTTGCAATTAGCTCATCTAATTAGAAACAAATTGTATTGCAAATAGGGAAACACCAGAATGATGGGTTATGATCGTTCAATCAAGGGCTAATTATTTGGAGCTAATAAATAAAGTGTAGCCAGAATCACAAGTACAGGTGAAAATAGTTCCAACATGGCCGAAGGGTATAAATCTCTACTATGTGGGCAGGAATAGTACATGCCATTCAGTTAATATCTCATGGGCAGGAGCGTAAGAAATAGGGAAGATGGGGGGTGCACCTCCCCCCCAATATCATCAGACCCCACCCCCCATTAAGAAGAGATACATTCATTCATTCTTTGTGGTCAAGAATGTAAGAGTTGTACTGCAGGATCACATGTGGTAGGCTTTAAGATAATGATCCAAACAATCCTAAAATACTAGATAGCTTCATAAGATTAGCATGCTTGCTCCTGGTATAAATTCCTACCTAATGTTAGCTACTAGCTGATGGGATTTTCAGCTCTTTTCTGGGACTCAGATCATTTAGCTCAGATGTGTGATGATTGAATTTCAAAACAAAGCACTGTAAGATTAGTTTGGTTAGTTTTAGCTTTGTGGCTAAAAACATTTGGGCTAACTATTGTAGCGAGCAGGTAAACAGCCGTTTTTATAAAACTATTGATGAAGCCATAGTTTATTTTCCAATGCATATATTCTCGCTGACGGTTTCAATGAGTCAATGAGTGAATTCAGTGAATCCACTGATTCCTTCTTTGAGGATCTGTAGGAAGATGGTAAAATGACTTGCTGTTGTCTTTCAGAAGGTTATTTTTGCATTCCAGGGCACAATAATTGTCTACCATCTTGACAATACAGTCTTTCTTACTAGGTAGCTGTTTCAACTCCATTTTTTTCCTGCCAATATGGCCCGAATATGGTTTGTGACATCAACCGCTACATCTCTATTCTCCCCGAATGACTCAGCACCCCCCCCCCCCCGAGGAGCAAATTTGGTACCCCCCCCAATGTCAAACTCCTTTTTATACCACTGAAATATCTGACAGTTCACCCCCAATCACTTCATCTTTAAAAGACGCTGACATCATCAGCCCCGTGACATTGTATATTCCTTTTGAAGTTGAAGAAATAAAAGGGTGGTACTGCAGATTATTCAGGAAAGAACTGATAAGGGTGCAAAAATATGCTCTAGGGCTTTATGGAAAATAAGATCAACCAGAGCCTCCCTTTCTATTAATTCAAGCACACTTTTATACTGTCTTTACGTGCTTGTGCTCTTGGGTGTCTGAAACAATCATAATTCAAGGGAGACTTTTTAAGGCAGTGGGTTAGAGCTGTTCAGAACAGCTCTGGGTTTTTATAATGGGAGAGTTCAGCCTACACTGAGACACCATGCAGAGGAGAATATCCTTAAAGGAAGTGTCAGAAATGATATGATATCCTCATGAGGCAGATTTTTCTTGGTTAGAAACCTTCTGAAGAAAGTCAACTATTCTCATCTGTGTTGCACTAAAATCATCTCCTTCAATTTGCAGATGGAAATGAATGCTGTAGTAAAGCATGGACATGATGACATGTTACCCTTGTTCAAATCTGTTACACACATTAATCTAAAATGCATTCAAAGCTCATGTCTGGAAGAATGATGTCCAACCCTATGGCATAGTCGGTGTCTTACTGACATTACCCAATACAAATAATACACAATATCCAGGTAAATGTGGCTGCTATGTTGTGCTGTTATTGATACAGGTTACAAAATACACAATACTCCTTCTTCTGTGCCATCCAACCAAGTCCTATTTACATAATCGCAGTCATGATTTTTTTTTTTTTTTTAGATGAATTAGATCCAACAGCCTTTCCTCTTTTAGAAACAGGATTTGGCTAAACCACATATTTGATGCGTGCCAGGAGAGCTGCTCTAGATCATGATAAGCTGGGCTAGGCCTCTAGAAAAAACAAGATTGTCCCAAAATACATTTTATAGCAAAAAAACAAAACAAATAATAATACAGTAATTCAGCAAATGCACTGTGATCAATGCTTATGTATTATTAAAAATATACAATATAACAAGTACATCTATCACACTGATCGTGATATTATTAACTACTTTATAAATGCAAATGAATCAGGAAATTGATAAATTTGCATATTATTCTCAGTGTCTTGTTCATATAAACATGCAGTGGCAAAGATGGATCAGACCTTATTTGCTGTTTGGGGTTATATGAATGGCCAGATTATGACTGTTGGCTTCATAGATGCCCTATAGCCCTAATACTCAAGGGAATTTATTTCATATTATTTGTTAAAGGAATGTTTCCTTGTGTTTATTATATACAGTGCACACCACTAATCAGACATGTTTGTACATCCGTCCATTATCTATACCGCTTATCCATCAGGATCATGGAGGAAGCTGGAGCCAATCCAAACTGACTTTAGGCAAGAGGCAGGGTTCACCCTGGGCAAGTCACCAATCTATCACAGGGTTAACACAGAGACAAATTACCATTCACACTCAAGGGCAATTTAGAGTAGCCAGTTGACATAATCCACATGTCTTTGGACTGTAGGAGGAAAGTGGAGCACAGAAAGACCTCAGTCAACTACAAGGTTCAAACCCAGAACCTTCTTGCTGTGCAGCAACAGTGCTAACCACTGCACCACCAGTGTTTGTACATCTTTTAAATAATTATAAACTGACTATGTGTAGGTGTTGTGAAATTAATATTTTGTACTTAATCTTTAAAATTACAAAATGTTAAAATCCTTGCAGATATTTCTTTTCCTTTTCAGTGTTAAATATTTTTTTCATTAAAAAATGTAGATTTTTAAATTTAAAAAAAATCTATGGAATTTTGTAAACAGTGAATAAAGTATCAATTATGTTTAAAAAAAACAAAACCAATACTGTATCTCTGGAAAATTGTTAGCAAACCTATATACCATAATCCATATCGTGTATCATAAAAATGCTTTTGAGAATTTTTATATACTGTATATTTTTCATATTGCCCTCTCCTACACTCAGAAAATGATTCTTTTTGGTCTTTTTTGGCAAACGTTTAAATGGTTTGAAATGACAGGCAACTAAAATAAAAATACACACCTTATTTACTCAGATTAAGTAAGCACACCATAATGCTGCTAAAAAAATAAAAATAATTCCATCAATTATTATGTGTACATTACATGTGCCAATATACTGATGCTGAAAATGAGAATTTACCATAAAATATACAGTACCAGTCAAAAGTTTGGACACACCTACTCATTCACAGGTTTTTCAGTATTTTGAGTATTTCTACATTGTAGAACAATACTGAAGACATCAAAACTAATGGAACATACATGGAATTATGTGGTAAACAAAAAAGTGTTAAAAAAAAACAAAATATGGTTCATATTTTAGATTCTTCAAAGTAGCCACCGTTTACCTTGATGACACTTTGCAC
>JAOTRR010000031.1:14015132-14030711 GCA_028570945.1 Gogo arcuatus
TCATATTTATGTAGAAATATAGAAAATTCTAAAGGGTTCACAAACTTTCAAGCACTACTGTAGATGACCGGATAACATGAAACCACAGTTATAAAATTTGTCTTCCGTTGCTTTTAGTGTCAAACAGTAAATGGGAACTAGTTGCAGGTAGGTACTAAAGCTGTGAGCGGGGAACTGAAGAAAGTTTTGCTCTCAAAACGTTTAGGTTTGTCACTTTATTGCGTCATTCCTAATTTGTGTAGAGTTCAGAATATCTCGATTCAGATGTCCAGTCATCATGGCTCCGTGTCGCATGCGTACAAAGAAAATGAATGGTCGCCTGTCGTTTGCTACTGGGAACTCAACAGCACGTGACTCAGAGAGCATGTTCTTCAAAATCGATTTGACTTTCACCCGTGAAATTTCATTTCCAGAGCATTTAATGCACTTCGCTATATCTTAAGTGATTTTCGTGATATTGGGCCAAAAAAATGAAGGTCTAACTTATTCATGACATGTTCTGAAAAGATAACACCCGCAAATATTTATTCCTTATCTAAGAACCAACTCATGAAACACACGTCATTTCCAGGAATGCCGTTTGAGGAGCAGGAGGCCAGAGCTTGGGTGTTGCTAATCTGTTTTGCCAGTTTGTTGGTGTAGCGAGGCTGACAAGGCAGTCTTGTCGTTGAGCCAGACAGGAAACACAAGCTGTTTCTCTCAGCAGAATGCTGCAAATAAATTGGTCACATGACTCCCTTAGCGTTGGAGAATGCTAGAGAATTTCAGAGGTGCTGCTGGCTGGGAATGCTTTCTCTTATCCTCTAATGGCTACCATTTGTTTGCTTGCGATGGGGTTTTTATTAGTCTCAGTAAAATTCCAACAGGTTAACAGGGTAGTGTTTCCGAAGATGTTTTACATCATCATTTGTGCATGTGTGTGGTCAGGTGTACTCCCATGGTGTTCAAAGACTTAAAAACTAATGACTGTACCCCTTCTCAGATTCCTGCAACTTTCCCAAAGTGCTTTCTACCCTAAATTCACCCCTTACACATGAATGGAGCCACATTTTCCCCCCCGTGATTCAGTGGAAACTGAACAGATCCCCAAGGAAAAGGAATCCGAGGGATACCATGATATCATTTTCATATCCCCAGACTTTGTTACACTGGCCTAGCATAGTGATGAAAACTTGGAAATGAGAATTTTTAGAAATGCTAGATTTCTAAGATTAGATGATTGAGTTGACGATTAAAATCCCAAGTTTGATTGGTAAGATGTGATGTTGACACGGTGATGTTATAGTAAAGGGAGAGGTTTCCAAGCAAATTCTGATTAATGAAATGAAGGACTGCAATAAATGTAGCTTTGCGTAGATCATAAATGGTTGGTTATCTATATCTTTTTCCGTGGGATTGATGTGGCTAGGGTTGAGCAGGTAGGGTTAAGGACATTGCCCAAGGGCTCAACAGTAGCAGTCCAGCAGTGCCGGGGCTCAAACCCCAGACCTCCCGATCAGCAACCCAGCACCTTAACCATTGATCCACCACCTCCCTTTGCGTAGATCATAAATAATGTCCTGGAACAAGACTGGGTTTGAATGTTGATGTGAAACTTTCCATTTTCTCAAGGTTTGCTGACTACACACACAATCCGAAACTAGAAGGGATGTGTGTTTGGTGCATTGTGCATTTTAAGCAGGACTCTCAATCTAAAGTCAGGCTTTGCTCTTGTCGGAGCCTCAGAGTTTCTGCCAAACTTCAGTGAAGTTTGTTCATTGTTGGACTCCTATTCCACACAAGGTCTAACTGGAACCTAAAAGACACTTTTAAACTACATTGAAGACTTCTGTGAAAATCTAAAAACCTTTTATAACAGCTTTTCAAAATGTCACGCGACTCCACATTAAAGGAAGTTGTTTCTGGTTTTTAATATGAGGTGAGAAGTATTTTACGTACAACCAAAGGAATTTGACTTTTTCTGAATCATATTTCCAGTCTTTTGGTAGAAGATGCCTGTGGAAGACCAGCATGTCGCTCGCAGTCTATGAAGTCCCCCATCAGTACATCTCATACTTACCATTAATAAACACAGCATCATTGCACACAAGCGAAGATTCGGCTATTTTGTTTTCCGCTGCATGTCAGCAATTCCACAGAACTGAAGATGAAGTATTTGGGCTGTTACAGGATTTTAAGGTCATACGACATGACAAAGTACTTCTCTTGTGTTTTCTGAGCTGCTCAGTTTGAGTTTTGGTTCCACCCTTTGTGGCAGTTTTGTCACGACATAGATGGAAGATTTTAATAGAGAAATGACCGTGTTTTTTTTTGTTTTGCTTTTGTTTTTACATACATACAACACAGCCTAATGCATCTCATATTTCCAGCCATTACATTCCCTTAGGCTTTGCATCAAAGAGCACTTTAAGTAAGATTGGGTGGGCGATAGTGTAGATTTGGTCGTCATTGTGCTTCGTTTAATGTGCACAGGAATTCAAAATGACGTGTTGACCTGCCAAACTCATGGACCAAACTAAAGAAGCAAAAGGGTTTGAAATAACTGAACCCAAAAATATCAGTGTAGACTGGAATGATTATATCTCGTATTTAGAGATGGCACAGTAGCACTTTTTCTTTACAGATAACGACACTGAAACCTTGAGTATCAGCTGATACTGATGCCCCTCCCATATTGCTTTCTTTAAAAGCTACTAAAATTACTTACTGAAGCAAAAATCGCCTGCATTGTAAATATAAGATATAAATATAATCAAATAAATCATTATGAAAGAAAAAAAAACAGCCTTTTTTTTAAATATGTAATTGTTTCCAGTTCCAAAAATAAACTTATTTTGCAAATCCAATTCCAGTTTTTGGATTCAACATCCAACACATTTTCTCTGGTATATTTATATCTTATCCACCGTTTCGTGCTGATATCAGCCCAGTATCGATACTGGATATCTGATCGCTGCCATCTCGACTTATGTTATTGTATATATGAAATGTGAATGAGTTGCAAGCAACGTTCATGCCTTTAAACCTGAGATAAAGCTCATATCCATAAATCTGTAGGTTTTTTTCTCTCAGTGCAGATGTTATTTTTAGGAGGAGCTGTGCTGTGGTGGACCACATTCAGCACGAGGAAGGAGAAGGCCTATTAAGATAATCCTCACGTGATTACAGCTGTTTAGAGGAGCAGGGTCTGGAGCTCTTCCCGTCTTTAAACAGTGAGCAGCACAAGCGGGAGACGTGGCAGGATTGTAATTTCGCTAATCACAACGAACCCTCTTTTCCAGGCTTATAGGAATTTTCTTTAAAAAAAAAAAAAAAGGGAGCTATTTGGTATATAGGCTAAATGCTGTAATGTTCACTAGCTCCAATCAGTAAAAACCTGAGTTTTCTAGATGCAAACAGAAATCGCACAAAAGCTGTCTTGGTTCATAGTAGATAAGTTCTTTTAGCTAACTAGATAGCTATTAAATGCTAGTTTATACAGTGGTTAGTTCCGGTCCACTAATTTGATTGGTCAAGCTGCGTTCCAAGAGGGCCTGTATTTCCTATAACCACACTGGGACGTTTCAGTTACCCCTTTTTGACCAACAAGGAACGGGTTCTTGAACTGGTTCCGTTCAGGATTCTTTGAACCTTGGTGCCAGCTAGCAAACCGGCCCACGTTTTCACCAGTTTTAAGCAGAACCGTTGTAATCAATGGTGTGTCATGAATGGAGGGCGTTACACAATTCACAACGGAAGTAAACAGTAGTAACAAGACGGCAGAGCGCATTGATTCTCTCCGAGCCTTTGTTCTGTTATTGCAGATGTTTGTTTTTCGGGCCATTTTTTCCTGAAGATGTATCCTTTTCCGTTGCGCTCTCCATTGCTGCGCTCCGCTTCCTCTCCAAACTAATAACACGCCCACTGATGTCATCACGGTTCGCGCTGGAAAAACCAGCTATATTTTGATTCCAGCTGGGAACCACCTTTTCAGTTTCCAAACCAATTTATTTTTGGTCGAAATGCTCTGAACGGTTCAAAATTTGGTTCGCAAATCAGAATGGAACCCGTTCCCTATTGGTCAAAAAGGGGTATGTGTGTATCACTCCGCTCATCTGTATTCGCCATGTAAAATTCCACATCCTAGTTCGAAACCGTTCCTATGGCAGTGTTAGCGACATCATCAGTGAACATGGCAAAAAGATACTTTTCAGGAATATGCTGTTTTTTTGACGTAAAATATGATTAGCTTGTCAGATGAAGATGAAAAGGAAGAAGGGAAGCCAGTTTCACCAGACGCACCTTTAACAGGAATGAAATCAACGTGAGGTAGCTAGCGAGTTAGCCAACGGCCTGTAAAGTGAGTGTGGCTATTTCTGTTGTTTATGCTAGCAGAGCAAAAATAATCAGAACATATTTGGACATAGCATCCGAAATGTCAGTTACTCGATATTAAATTCTTGTTTATAGAACTGTTTTATAAAAAACAATATGGCACTCGCAATCGTGACGGTATATGGAATATCAGCACGGCTGTGATTATCTACAGCCGAATCACAGTCGTGCTGATATTCAGTATAACCACACGTGTGTGTGTGTGATTGCTTAATTAGATGCTAGCTGCTGGCGAACATAGTCCAGATGTCAGAAAGCTGGTTGGTAAACTTTTAAGTTTTGACTCTCGGCTAATTTTTTTGTCTAAAGTATCAAATCTAGGCACTGAATTTTCCAAGACTTTTCAGTACTCGGTAGTACCAAAAGATTTAGATTGGTGCTTTTTAGGTACCAGTTTTCAGTACTCAGTCCTAGTGTCAAGTTCCTTAGCAATCTACATCGTTTTCTCACTACCATTAAAACTAACTTGCGTGAAGCTAATTGATTCTGAAGGTATTGTTAACCTACACACAGCAACTCTGTGCATGCCAGCAGTGCAATTCTGACAGGATCTATTACACTTTAAACACTGATGAATCATATACTGAGTGCCTGCTGGCTCTTCTCCCAGGTATAACCGTTCATTGTCCTTCCTCTTATAACCTCCTCACAATGAACCTGGCTATTATGTGTGTCCGAGTGTTTAAATGCTTCAAGAGTCAGGATGATGGTGTGAATGGAGCTTCCTAAAATCTGGAAGACTGGTAACCACCTAAATCATCTTCAGTAAATTCGACCGTGTTGACTTTTAGTCCAGTGTTTTTGTGTAGCAGTGAAGATCAGCATGAAGAAAGCTCTGAAGAGCAAGAAGAAAGAAAGCATTCACAATCAACATCTAGTTGGAAGCAAATTTTGATTCAAAATGGTTGAGTCAGACATTGCAAACACATTATGATGATTCTGGAGGGTTTTTGTGCAACACCCATGGTGAGAATGTCCCTTAGAGATGCAAATAGCAATTATTTTGCTATTAGTTTACTGCCCCTAATATTGGAATATTCTGTAAAGATGAAAGTTCAGGTCTTACATTATTTTAAAACTGTTATAAAAAGAAAACCAGCAGTAGAACACAAGTCATATGAAAGTTGATCTTGTAGGACGTCACTCTATTTAATAGAATTTAGCTTAATTTCATTCATTTTTAATGAACGTAGATAAGAGAGTTGGTTTATGCTACCATGAGTTACCAAAACGGCTTTAGTGTGCCTTGAATTCTACCCACTTCTAGAAGTGTACTGGTGGGATGGAGCCCCATTCTTCCAAAAGATCTATTCCCTCATTTATTGTTGATAGTGCTGAATTGGGTTGAGTTTTGATGCATATGATATGATTTAAATAGAGGCACGAAATTGTCATGTCTTGAACCACACGCCACCTGTGTAGCCTTTTTCCAGCGACTATCCAGATACGTAACTGCTCCAGCCCATAGCAACTCTCACTCACAAACATGTCACACTTCATAACACTATCTCTTGTCTGATGTCCTGTTCACTGTCTGTGATCCCGTTCACACCTGGGATTAACATGTGTCCTGGTACAAGTACAGGTTTGAACAGGATCCAACGTGCCTCTGAGACGCATTGCGATCCGAACACTCAAATCAGCTTTGACCGTATAACATAACATTTGTAGTGTGAACGGAAATGCATCCCGATGCATCCAGCAACAAAAGACCGCCCAATCGATTGCATCAGTGCCCTAGCCGGAAAATATGTAATCATTCTGAGATAGGTATGTAATGATTCACCCAATTCATGATTCGATTCTATTCAAGATATTGGGTTCACTATTCAATTTTCCCACAATATTTTTGAAAAAACATCAAATGAAGAAAATTTTATTACCAAAAAAATGCAACATTTATTTTCATATTCTTTATCAGCTTTTGTTAAAACCTTTTCACTTTCTTAATAACCAACTAATTATTTACCCACATTTGTAAAGGTTGGAGTAAAATATAATAGCCTGTTAACTAAAATATTCCTTTTATTAAAAATAAAAAAGTTAAGAACAAACAGGCCTTTTCTTAATACACTTTTATGAACATTTGTACTACCTCCATTTGCTTCTTTTCTTCAGCTTTCAGCAGTTTGTAAAAAGAGAGCTCTGATTTCTTGTTAAATCTATCTGTACAGTCACACAACAGCTCTTTCCCATTTTAGATCTGTTTTTTTGTGTTTTCGGGGCATTAGAGCTTTGTTACTTCCGCCTAGGGTGAAGTCACGTGCGTTAACGCTATTTTACGTTATTGTGCCTTCTGCTGTCTAAACAATGCAATTACAGCTAGGAAAAACTAAGATTACGCAGACTGATCATAATCGTGATTCATTTTTTATTTCATCAGTTCGAATCGTCGTAAATTTGTATTGTGATTTATCATCACACGATATATTGTTACATGCCTATTGTGAGACTGTTTGGAAATCGCACAGAACGAGTTCTCCAGTGCTAATCTAATGAATAAATCCGATACCCGTGGCTGGAATTAGTCTTGCGAGGACATTTCTACTTGAAATAAATTTGTGCGAATGATGTATGAAACCCAATCAGAAGTGGCCACTGGAGAGTGATCACTGTGGCCAGCAGACTTCATGCAGGTTTGAAGGAAGTGGCATCGATTCACAGCTGCAGGAACGATATGGCTTGTAGAATGGATCGATATGGATTGTGGAGGAATCGAACACATGTCGAAGAGCCAGTGAGCATTAAGACAGGAAAGCAGCAGGTGCTTCAGTATGATCAAGCCCTGCCACAATGGGAACTTGGACCTCTACAGGATGTCCTGTGGCGCATGGAAGGAAGAAAAGGACAAGGTGTTTTGTCTAAGATATAGATTTACAAGGTGTACATGGTGGTTTGTATGCAACATGACAACTTGACACAGAGGCTTGCTTAAAGATAAAGGTTTAAAGATAAGTACTGTATCCAGGAGAGAGAGTTTTTGTCTTGGCTATGATAAGTTTTCATTCCTCCACTTTTAAGTGACTTTTTTGCTGTTGTTGAAGACTCTCTTTGAATGGTGCACACTGTTCATTTTTCACTATCTAGTGCAGTATGAAGGCAAGGTACAAGTTTAGATCCATGTTTAGCAATTCCCACTGGGAACTGAACTGAATTCTTGTTCGTGAATGATTTGCATATCTTTCTTTAAATGGTCTAGAAATCAGATGATGCATTTCCCCTCCTCCCCCAAATCCTTTCTCATAAAAGGAAGAGATGGAGCGCAAACCGCATTCCGTTTCACCGCAAGCACATCCGTTAACCGTTCTGGTAATTGGAGTGTATTAAGGAATGGAGTCACATCTTTCTTTAGCATTAACCAAGACAGAGTTTGTGAAAGTCATCTATGAAAAATTGTACCCGAGGGAGGGCTTATTGAGTTATATGATTTGTATTAGCCGTTTGTTTATTTGGTTCGGCTTATAGGTGGATGTGGGATGACATGATTGATGAACTCCTCAGCAGGACACTTTTTTATCTCTGCTTAATTATCTTGGTTTCACTTTCAAAACAATGTGAAGTGCCAGCGAGCGGGCGACCACAGATCTTCATTTCGCTCTCTGTTGGAGTCATCTGAACTTCAAGGCTTGTTTTTGCTTGTTCGCTCATAAAGTTCTCTAGTCTGGCAGATATTCCTATGTTTTCAGTCACCTGTGGTCTCCTAGCGAGCTTGACGGACGGCTTGGCACGAGTTGAAAGGGACAAGAAGGAGACTATGATTTTGTGAGACTTGAAAACCTCACATAGTAACAGGAGTTCTCTGAGATTAACAGATCTGACATGAAACCAAGTCTGTCGCTCTGCCGCATGCTGTGCAGTGATGGTGTTCATTATGCACGATGGTCTTTAAAGAATTTGTGGCTTGCACTCTTAAGGTGCTAGAATCTTTATAACAACCTGGTCTGGCACCTTGGAATTATAAGTGTTCATCAGAATTATATCCATTAAGAACTATTAACAAGATACTAATAACAAGAACTATTCATAGGTGTTAGTTTGAGACCATGCAGATGAAAATGTTATGATTTGTTAAGATTAGGGCGCATAGTGGATAACTAAACCCCAGTGCACTTACCCTAGCTTGTTGGGTTTAATCAGACTAGGCCTATAGATGACATAAGTATAACCTGTATTTCAATGCAGGAGAAAAAAAGAGCATATAATATTGCCTACAAGAGAACATGTTTAAGGGAGGTTGCTTCAGTAAAACCTTTTGGATCAACAGTGTCACCAATGTTACATAATGTTTATAAAAGAAAAATATTACAAAAAGGGCACATCTGATAAGCAATGCATTGTTTTTGGTAAAATGTCAGAAAGAGAAAATGCAGTCATACCTGGGTTGTTGGATCTGTGTGGTAAGAGCAGCCCAATGGACAAACACTATTAAAAACATGCAGCTTCTCTACCATATTAAATTTTTCTAGAGAAAGGGATTTGAGGGATTGTATGAGACCTGCATGGTTCAGTATGTACCTATACTATGTGGCTAAAAGTTTGTAGACACCTGACTATAACAGTCAGACTATAACAGTGCTTGTTGAATAATCCCCCTTTTCTTTTATAATATCCTCCACTCTTCTGGGAAGGCTTTCCACTAGATTTTGGAGCGTAGCTGTGGGGATTTGTGTTCATTCAGCTATGAGGTCAGGCACTGATGTTGGGTGAGGAGGTCTGGGGTACAGTCAGTGTTCCAGTTCATCCCAAAGGTGTTCAGTGGGGTTGAGGTGAGGGCTCTGTGTAGGACACTCGAGTTCTCGCAATCCATCCTTGACAAACCATGTGTTCATGGAGCTTGCATTGTGCACAGGGGCATTGTCATGCTAGAACAGGTTTGGGCTTCTTAGTTCTAGTGGAAAGAAATTCTAATTCTACAGCATACAAAGACATTTTATGCAATTGTGTGCTTCCAAGTTTGTGGCACTGTTTGGGGAAGGGGCATATATGGGTGTGATGGTCAGATGTCCAAAGACTTTTGGCAATATTGAGTAATATATTATGTGGAAACCCACAAAAAACCAATTCTGCAAAACCATGGGCACTCAGGTCCAAAACAGACATGCACTTTAGATATTACAGTCTCTTCTCCCTAATGATGTCATCTTCAGTGTTTAATATTAGTGCAAATATTAGTTGAGGTTTTCTTTGCCATTTTTGGAGAGAATTTGCTAATCATTTGGATGGAGATCGAAATACTCTGACAGAATATGCAAAACCTGGTCTATAATCCAAAATAAGCAATGCGTTCATACAATCCTATTTATTTTAGGAGCTTTACTTGTTCTTCCATCTGTTTGCTCTGCTACGTTGGATTACGTTCAGCACATTCTTAGATCATCTCATGTAATGTTCACTGAGATCTCATACTAATCTGTTTCCTCCGTTTCTCCTGGTGTCCTACAGTCCATTCTGCTGCTGGGAGCGGTGGCCCTAGCCTGCCTGGCCCTGGATCTCCTCTTCCTCCTCTTCTACTCATTCTGGCTTTGCTGCCGCCGCAAGAAGAGCAGCGAGCAGCCCAACGCCGACTGCTGCTGCACGGCCTGGTGTGTCATCATTGCCACTCTCGTGTGCAGGTGAGTTACTCTCAGCATGCGCTGCTCCCTTTTCCTACACAGTACTACCCGTAGGTGATTACAGGCATAAAGTGTGTTGGACCACCACGAGCCATCAGAACAGTATCAGAGCACCTTGGCGTTGATTTTCCAAGTCTCTAGAACCAGGGCCATGGAGCACCATGTCAGGATAGATCTGTGTAATTTGTAGGATTTCAGGGTTATTCTTTTAAATTCAGTTTGTGAATCAGGATGTTTTTCTTTGCACACTTGGAATCTGTGCGCTATTTGAAACAGCTATGCTATACGCGGACTGTTCGGCTGTGATTGCCTCCCTCACAGCGCCCTGGCTGCAAGTAACATCTGTAGATTAATGGGCCGTATCAGAAGCAGATCTCTTTTATTGCTGTTAAGACTGCAGTAACTTTTCATTTTAGTCTTTTGCTCTTTGCTCCCCTGGCATTTGAATTATGTCCTTCCCCATAACAGCCAACAAGAGAGTGAGATAACCAAAGGGCTTGTTTTAAAGGGCTTGTCAGTTTCTGTAACATATTCACAAAATGCTAACTCTTTGTGCACTTTACATACTCCACTCTGGCAGTATGTAGATGACACAGAAGTCAGCTTATTACCTCAGCTTGCGTACTACTGCTCGCTGGTTATTCACTCCTTCCCTACTGATAACAAAACCTGTTCGGTTTATTGGGGCATAAACGTTGGTGGTAATGTATTGTAGGGGAAGACTGCAGCATTTCATTTCTTCACAGTAGGTGCTAGCAGCCTCCTTTGGCTCTATGGTAGCATGGAAATGGAAAAATATTTTTAGCTCTAATCCCAGTGTTGTGTACTCGCCGCATGAAATAGGGCACTGCCACCCATCACCAAGTGAACGCCTGAGCGCCAGCAGGAATTTGTAATTGTATCATGTAAACGGCATGTCAAAAATGGATACATTTTCTGAGTAGTGATTTTGTGACCCCTTAAAAACATCCTTCAAACCTTGTGCATCAGATATTTTGAAACGAACTGAAGCAGTGCCTGCTAGGCCTGGACGATAGGGTGATGTAATCGGATATCTGCAAAGATTGACACCTGACCTGATGTTGATGGTTGATAGGTGATAATTGCCCATGCTGCACGGGGGGAAAGAAATGATGGTTTTTGTATGGAGCACTTTTTACAGTGCAAAATCACGTTCCAGATCAGCAGGACCGTGATTTGATTTACACTGATTTGAGATTACTGTGGGCTGGTTTATCTGATATTATTGACTATCACAATATTTTAATAAGGAAATGTTGTGATAGTTATTGTTTAGATATCCCCCAGCCCTAGTGCCTACTGTAATACAGTATACACTTTACCAGCTTGCCTAGAACTGATTTGAAGTGCCGAGGAGTTGGATTGAAAGGTTCAAGAAACAAAACAACTCTACAGACATCTGAGAAGTTTGCAGGAGGCACAGCAGGGCATTTGTGTGTAATGCGTGGAAAAACTGACTGCTCGTATCAAGAAAGTGTAGCTGTTTGTCCTTGTATTCCTTAATTTTTATCACAAATTTTATACCACATTTTGTTTTCATCGAACTAGAAATGGGTTAATGTTGTATTTATGCAAACTGCCAAACAATATACTTATTTACATATGATTTAATTATGATTGTTCATAAAGCAAATCTGGACTAAGAGTGTCCATGCAATTTATTTTAAAGAGATATTATGAAAAACTCACTTTTTCAGTGCTTGCGCACATACATTTGGGTTTCTGGAGTGCCTACCACCAGACAAACTCTGAAATAAGACAGCCCAGTCAGTTTCTTTTGGGCTGCCTGTTTCAGAAAACATGTGATTCAACAAGCCATTCAAATTTGGCTCCCCTCCTTAAATCAAGAGGGGTGCTCATTAGAACTATACCACCCCCTCATCTGAGTATCTCCACCCACAGCTTGAGAACTACCTTTGTGAAGGTGCGACTTTCTTTTTTTTCTCCCAAGCGCCAGACCCACTAGAATAAGTACAAAATGTTTAAACGTTGTAATAAATGGTTAACATACACTGATCAACCATAACATTTAAAACCACTGACAGGTGAAGTGAATAATGCTGATTATCTTGTTACAATGGCACCTGTCAAGGGGTGGGATATATATTAGGCAGCAAGTGAGCAGTCAGTTCTTGAAGTTGATGTCTTGGAAGCAGGAAAAATGGGCAAGTGTAAGGATCTGAGCGACTCTGACGAGTTTTTTTACACCATGTGGACAGCCGGGTGTGTGTGCATCGCTTACCTGGGGAAGAGATGGCACCAGGATGCACTATGGGAAGAAGGAAAGCTGGTGGAGGCAGTGTGATGCTCTGGGCAATGTTCTGCTGGGAAACTTTGGGTCCTGGCATTCATTTGGATGTTACTTTGGCACATACAACCTACCTAAACATTTGTTTCAGACCAAGTACACCCCTTCATGGCAATGGTATTTCAGTAAGATAATGTGCCCTGCTACACTGTAAAAATTGTTCAGGAATGGTTTGAGGAACATGATAGACTTCAAGGTGTTGATTTGGCCTCCAAATTCCCCAGATCTCTATCTGATCAAGCATCTGTGGGATGTGCTGGACAAACAAGTGTGATCCATGGAGCCCCCAACTCGCAACTTACAGGACGTAAAGGATCTGCTGTAAACGGTTTTGTGCCAGATACCACAGCACAGTCCATGCCTCAACGGGTCGAGTGTGTTTTGGACCTACAGAATATTAGGCAGGTGGTTTTAGTGTTATGGCTGATCAGTGTACATTACAAAGAGTTAGTACATTAAGTGTTGGCATACAATCCTACCCCTGCTTGGCCCATTGACAGGTACTGTTGTCAAGAAAACATTGCTGGCTGTTCCCTACAACGTTAGAGCTTTAGTTTTACTGACGTAACAGGAATAACTGAATGACGTTTACGTTACTTGCATTTATTTAAATACCAGAAACCTAGCTTTTTATAACTGGTACATAAACACACTATATACAGACTCGAGTCACTAGCAGTGTGTTGTCTGCAGAACAGCCACCACAGCCGGCAAGACCATATGACCTTAGCCAATTTACAAGCATACTAAAAGAATACTGAAATGTTGACGTGACAAAGTTAGTAAGTAACCATTCAGGAACATTATATCCGTAATTCTCGAACTTGTTCGGGAGTCTCTTCTTTCTCAGGGTCTGACTCTGGTTCAAACAGATATGGTTGCACCACTGTGTTTTCTCTGGCAGCTATTTTTCTCCTAGGGTTCCCACCAAACAGTTGTCATGGTAGTACTAGCATCAGTACACCCAGTGGAAGAGGGGGGTGGGGTCAACAGTGGCTCATTAGAATTTAAAGGAACAGGCACCCAAACTGGCCGTTTTGAACAGGGCTGTTTAGAAAGGGTGAGAAGGGAGCTGTGGTGCTTTATCCTTGTGGTATTTTTACCAAAGCATGTCACAGACATTTAATTAAGACCTCAGGGTCTCGGTCAACTTGTGGAAAAGGGGTATAATATGTCTCCTTTAAAGGGGTCCACTGGAAGAAACAACCTAAAAGGTCTCTGAATAAATAGAATACAGTTTTTGCACTGAGTATGTACTGAATTGTCCACAGGTCTGGTTTTCATCACCACACATCATGATTGTATTTAAATAGTATAGTTTGGATTAGTTACATAATTGTGTAAAGGGTGCTGTTGACTGATTTGTGTTGAAGTGAAGCCATAGAAACTTGAGATGCTTTGGGAAAGAACAATAGTGATTATTCTAAACTGAAAACAGTTCTGCTGCAGTTGGATGATAATGATCTCGAATTCAGTGCCAGATGGCTCCATTTATTTTAATGGCATGTTGTATGTGAGGAGTCATAGCTGTTCATAGAGCCACTACATCTTAGCCATCTTCTTTTTTTTTTTTTTTTCTTTTTTTTTTTTTTTTTTTTTAACATGTTGAGTTGTTTACATTACAGCCTGTCCTCCTCACTCAACGCTACTTTCTCCAAACTGATCATTGTAATGCAATGTTTTTATGCAATTAATGAAGTTAAATTGGTAATGTGCTTTGTCGTGGTCCCCAAGTCCAGAGTGGAATAGTGTGATGGTGGTAAATCGGTGGGAAAATCAGCAGCCAGCTATTGTCCAGCCTCACATCCTGCCACAAATAAAGCCTGTTGCCATGGCGATGTCTCCATTCACTGTGCAGGATGCTTAGCTCCTTCCATTATATCAGCAGTCTTGATCTTATTCACATGGTGAGCCATATTAGAAAAAAGTTTAGTTGAAGTCCAGGCCAGGCACACTCGTACGTCTTTAGGCAAAATACAAGAGTATGATTAGTTTAACAGCTGTTGCTAATTATGCTTTTAAATAAGCTTTTGGATTTGAAGTGTTGCCCAATTTTAGATTATTTTTCTATACAAAGACAAATCATTAAATCATTAGCTAGGCCATCAGACAAGTGAAAGCGTCAAAGCTGCCCAGGCATTTGTTTAGCTAAAAAGTTAATTATGTGCATTTAATAAAGATTATGTGAAATAAGCAAAAATACTTGAATCCCTGGCAGGGGTGGCTTCATGTAGTCTTCCAGATTTCACTCTTGAGCTGTGCTGTTCTATTTTGTGCATAGATGCTATGTGAATCTGCCTAGCGTCTTCATTTAGTGTTTAAATGTGAGGTGACTGTGTTATAGCTGCGAGCTGAGCATTAGTTATGTAACAGTTTTTGTGTTGTACTGTTTTATTCAGTTTTGTTTATGTCTTTTTGTATTTTGCAAAGATTGACTAGCATCTGTTCAAGCTAATTAATATTCCTAGCTTGCTAGGATACATAATATGTTTGTTCCAGGCACACACAAGCTTGCGACTTGTCCACCCTTGCAAAGATATTGTGCTATAGATGTGGCGGAAACCTCTATTCAATTTACAGTAACTTTACAAACATGCAATAATGCAAAACATTTGATAGTTAAAAAAACAGGCTAACTTCAATAAACTCTGTTTTCATATGGCAGACTACAGAAGGCTTGTCTTGTCTATTATTATTATTATTATTATTATTATTATTATTATTACAGAATTTGTTAGCTATCTAGCAGAAGCTAACCTTATTTCTGAGAAGTTCCTTAAGTCCTATTTTTCAATGTTCATAATCTTTGCTGATAATGCTAGCCTACTAGCTAGCATGTGCTTACTTCACCATAAGTCATATTTATAAACAATCAAAATCTTCACTGCTAACAGTAGCTTGCAAAAAATGTGCTAACCTGACAGGATTTCAAAAGAAATGTATGTCTATGACTGAAAATTCTGATCTGAAATCCTGTCAGGATAGCTAATCCTAGCATACTGGCTACACAACAGTAAACATTGTGGGCATTTATAAGGCTTGTCTGCTAGCCAGAGTTAGCCAAACACTGAGAGGATTTTTAGGTGCTGTTAATAAATGTTTATATAATTTTCACTGGCAAAGCTAGCTATATGGTTATTATACGTTAGCTTGACAGGGTATTTACTACCTAAATGACCTGTTAGAGATCTCTCCTTGGTTTTGTCATCCTCTCTCTCTCTCTCTCTCTCTGTGTGTGTGTGTGTGTGTGTGTGTGTGTGTGTG
>JAOTRR010000031.1:14112140-14124956 GCA_028570945.1 Gogo arcuatus
GTGTGTGTGTGTGTGTGTGTGTGTGTGTGTGTGTGTGTGTGTGTGTGTTAAATACAATTTATTGCAAGCAGTACAAACATTTTACAAACAATCTGATGAATATTCATTATACTGTCTGCAAATATTAGAAACTGATTTCCAGCTAAGAGCATTTTTGTTGTTGATTTTAGCACAGTGAAAGGACTGACAGGGACTGAATGAGAAAAATGGGACAGTTCATCTTCAATACTTCATCTCAGTAATTGTAAATATTATTGCAGACTGCTTTGAAGAGAAATTAAGCATTTCAATGTAGATTATATCTCTTTCGTGATCGCATTTTGTTTGTATATATACTGAAAAGTGCTCACTGAAAAAGATCACAGGCTTTGAGAAAGCTCGGCATGAGGTCAAGGGCCAAAGCCGAGCCCCTGTTTCTCAGAGTGCGCAATGTTTCCCATGCTGAAAGCCAACTCCTTGTATTAATAGCTGTGCTCCTGGCAGGTAAGCAGCCCTGGGGTCAACCTTCACTTACAGGCGCCTCTGTGTCACAGACCTGACCTGCCACAGTTCCTTCGAGATCATAAATAACCCCGGCCTCACACCAACCTGATATCTGATCCACCTCCTGCTGATTCTGGCTCCTATGAGCTCCTGAATTCCACCCCTTCAGGAGGCAGTAGTTTTCACTACAGCAGGAAGCCCTGGACTCTGATGCTAGACGGACTAATATGGATCATCAACCTGAACCCAAACATGCATTTGGTCCCCTTTACTCCACAAAGAAAGAACATTATGGATGTGCTACTAATTCTTCAGAAATACTCCATGCAATATTTTGTGTATGCTTGATTTCAGTGTTTCACCTTTTCTTTCTTTTATTTGTTTTGTTTTCTCTCTGTGGTCTCATTTTTGCATTTTATTAATTGCTGAGCTGATATGTTGTGGACAGTGATATTTTGGTAGTCAAAAACCTCATGTCTTGGATGAGATGCTCTGTTGGAGCCCAGGTCATATATAATGGTTGAGGCGATCTGTCATTACGTACCTTATAGTTTGTGACCTAAAAATGGAGTACCCTTACCCTGCACAGTTAGGTGTTTTCCTTTATCTAAAAGTTGAATTAGGTGAGTTTGGAGCAGGACAAACACTAAAATGTGCTGTTTCAAGATTGAGAAGCACTATTGTAGCATAAATAATGTGAGTTAGCCATATTTTAGTCTACTTAGGTTAGTAAGCAGTTCAAGCACAAGTAGTTATGGAAAACTGCAAGAATGAGAGTTAACTGAGGTTATGCCATCTATGTAGAGTATGTGTTTTATTCCATCCATCCATTATCTATACTGCTTATCCGTCAGGGTCGCGGGGGAAGCTGGAGCCAATCCCAGCTGACTTCGGGTGAGAGGCAAGATACACCCTGGGCAGGTCGGCAATCTATTGCAGAGCTAACACAGAGATGAAAAACCATTCACACTCACATTCACACTTATGGGCAATTTAGAGTAGTCAGTTGATCAAATTCACATGTCTTTGGACTGTAGCAGGAAACTGGAACACTCAGAGGAAACCCACACAGGCACTAGGAGAACACAGACAGTGCTAACCACTGCACCACCATGCCACCTGCTGTGTTATTTTTGTCATCTCTGAGCATTTACAGAAATTGTTTTCAGGCCTAAAAAAACTAATATGTGGAAAGTAGAGGAGAAAGCAGCACATGTATGCTCCATGTGAGTCCAGCAGTATTGCATCCTTGTAATATGAAGCAGACATCACTTGGGCACAATACAAGGACCACATTTTGAAGGGGTTTGGATACTTATTCTTATAATGCTGTACTTTTCAGGCAAACAAACCACAGCCCTGATTTCCATGCAGTTGTTGTGCTCTCAAACATATCCAAAAAATTGTCTACTCAGGACCAGAAAGGAAACTCAGACTTGCCATGAATATACTTTATAGTTTTCTGTTTTTCTTTTTAACGTGATCGTAAACTGGAGGGTGGGATAGCGCTGGTATTATTTACCTCATAATGGACTCTTGGGTTTTGTGAAAAGCGAAAATGAAGTGTGTTAATAACTTCCTCATTAGTTTATAAATAAAGAATGGTTTAGGCAGTGTTTCCATGAGACCAGCAAATTAGGGATATGCATACCCAAGCAAGAAACAACACATGGAAATGGCCACCACCTGTTAGGCATGGATTTATTCTGTCCACTGTCTGGCACTTGCCTGTTCTTACAAATACAAACACACGCCTGCACATTTGTTCTGGCTAGTTGATAAAATCTTCTGCTCTATTTGGTGCTCAAATTTGGATCTTGGTTCATTTCCTAGTCAAGCAATAAATATGCAGGCTCATCTTCTCCTCAACGAGGCCTTGAGTGGGTGGACTCCAGCAGCCATCCAGGCATTGAGTGTGCTCAATAGGCCCTGATAGCCTTCCATTGAAAAGATTTTTAAAGAGGATTGGGGTCTGATCCATTCCCATAGTTAACCAGAAGCTCTCATGTATAGATTCATCCACTTAACGTTGCCACTCCATCTCTCAGAGACAGTGTGTGAGGAAAACCTTTCCTGAGCAAGGTCCAATTTTGTCTAACTCTTTTTTGCTTAGCTTCATGAAATTTGTTTCTCATTAAGAGCTGTATGAATTATCTAAGGCCAAATTTCAAACTGAGGTTTGGGTCATAATTAATGCAGTATTCACATATTGCCCCATAACGACATTTGACATTTTGACATTGCCTGTCGAGGGCCGGTCAGCTCATATGTATGAGAGCAGGATACACTTGTCCAGTGACCGTGAGAAACACTGTATTACCTCAGTTTCTGGAGACCCTGATTTCCCAAGGGGAGAGTTGCAGAGAAGTGGGTTAACTTACTCCACATTTGGAGCTATTTAAAGAAAGCACTGTAATCAAATGGGGCTGTTACATGATGGAACCAGGCAACTCAGGTGAGCTATAAACGGTTTCCATAGATGACTGAACAGCTTAGGGTTTACAAATTAAGTGGTTAACTAATCAGAGCTCAGGAGGTCTTTGCTTTGTTTACAGAATGCCTATTGATGTATGTGCCATTGTGTTTTACTCACAAAGAAGCACCTTGTACTGTTCCCTTTCAGATGTGAGTCATGAATAGAAAACCAACACCTGTCTCACCAGCTGGTTTTTGCTTGATCTACACCATCAGATATTATGCTCCTTTTCCCAAACAGAATAATGCAAGATTAACACTAATGGCCCTGACACACCTCACTGACTCTTGGTTGTCAGATGCAGTTAAGTATCGTTGGCATTTTTTGTATTGTGTCCGACATTAGTCGGGCCTTTTCAATTTGAGCGTGTTGAACCAGTGTCAAAGGTAAGAGATCTTTGATTAGCTGTTGAACAAATCAGACAATGATTATCTGCTCAGTACATTAATGCAGGAAAGTAAAAGAAAGAAAAGCAAGGAAACGACACTCCCAATGCAGGATGCATAAAAATGAGCATCTCATTTGTTCCACACACATTATACAGTAGTTATAAATGGTATCTACCACTATAGGTACAGACACAGTTAGATGACATATTATTTTGTCATATTATTTAGTGCAGTATCATTTTCCTGCAAAGTCATCTGACATTTTTCAGACTACGTCCCACTACAGATATAGAGAATTATTTCTTTTCATGTAGATGCACGATGAATGTTCATGAGGTAACATGAGGTGATCCTCAATTGCACTTGGTATGCTATGATAAAGCCAGTTTATACTTCTGCATAGAATCTACGCTGTAGATACAGTGCCGATGCTCGCACAGGGTGAAGTATTTATACTTGCATGTAAGGTGAGCATGTTCCCTAGGAGGCGCTGTCATATGAAACACACCAGAATGTACTGATTTATACATCAAAGAAGAGCCAAACCAAAAAAACCAATGCGAGTTCAACCAATGTTTCAACCACTGTAGTAATAATAAACAGAAAATAACATGGACAAAATGTTTTGAAACAAATTTACTGGCGGAAAAAAGAAACCTCGTGATTAATTATAATCCAAGTGAACTCTCACTGAAAGCATTTCTGAAGTGTTTTACCTCGTCTGTATTCAACACATGTTCAACTCAGTTCAAAAATGGCGGAGGAAAAGGAGCAGCTGGAAATGCGTAAGAGGAAATACAATGCTACCAAGCAGACCAATCATAGTCATTGTGGTCTGCATCACTGCGACGTGTAGTTATATTTCTGGAGAGGTGTACATCAGGGTCCAGCATACGGTATACGGCTATGCTGTGCCTACACTGTACCTACAGTACATTCTACGCAGAAGTATAAACTCGGCTTCAAATTGCAGGCCCATTCAGAAGTGTTCATTGGGAACAGTGGAGGAGAAATGGGATGGTATGGGGATTCTGTGAAACTAAAGACTTGACAGTACTGAAAACAAGCCAGCAGTATTCATCAAGCCTCTCACTGGAGCCAGAGACTTTACCAGATCTTGGTCTGAAGACCGACCACACACAGTAACCCACGTGCTCGAGCTCATACACCAGCATCAGGGAGGTGTTGAGCTTCAGTTTAACAAGTACAGTGGGATGAATCTGAGCGGAAAATGTTCATACACATAGCTGATGACCACACCGTCTACCCTGAATCCACAAATGTTTTCATTCAAATGTCGTCACTCTGGCCATTTGGGTAGAGAAAATGTTTTAACACAAGGGCCTTTTTTATTTTTAGTTTATTTTTCAATTTTATGAGCCAGCTGCTAGACTAGGGTGTGATCCCAAGAGATCATGCAAGTGTGATAAAACATCATGAGATATCAAGTGTGGGAATACCTCCTCTGTGCCTCCAGCTTTGTTTATTCCTTTTTTAAATGTTTAGTCTCAGGCTTTTAGAGATAACTGTTACTGCCAGATTTGTCTACACTCATCGTGATTATGAGAGATAAATTATGACACTGTAGTGAGAACATGTCCTACAATAATAAAACTGTTATAATACTTCTTTTGATTGTTGTTTAAAAACTTATGCTCTGCACTATTCATGTGATGTACATGGTTTTACTGGACAATGCAGATAATGGCCTCAAATATGAAAAACATCTGTGGTCTATCCAGAGCAGTCACATGCTCCAGGCGCATCTCGTGATTGGCCAGACTGATCCGTATATCAATAACTCCAGCTTCTATTCACTGAGGGTGGCAGAAGGACTACATAAGCCCATGCTCACTCTTCGCCCCTTTCCCACAACCTCCAGGCACCTCTGAGGAAGTCATCCATGCCTAAATGTGCCTCCTTAATCAAAGACTGAATGTAGAAGTTGTCCTGGAGGTTGGCTGTCGCGGGTATGGTATTAGCAAAGCACATGCTCGCCTTTCAGGCTCCAACAATGAAAGCTATTGTGTTGCTTCGGAGCTGTCTATTGAGATTTAGGATGGGTCTCTGACAGCAAGACAATGCAGGAGCAATGGCAAGGCAGTCTCTAATGAGCACCACTGAAACACAGAGGAAAGGGATCCAAGTTTGGACACTGGGCCACATGTACACAGCACAAGATATGAGACACTTTGGACAGTGTTACAAAAGACTCCTTTCTTTAATCCCTTCAGTCATGCAATTGTAGGCCTACTTGTGGAGGCTGTATGCTTTAAAGCTATGAAGTGGTTTATTGGTCTGTGTTACATCTATGGGTATATGGTAACCATTACAAGCTGTAGTGATTGAATGGATTTGACTATGAATATGAGATATTAAATCTGGTTTATATCATGAAATGGGAAGGAGCCACACTGGCACTGCATTCCTCCAATGGAAAAGCAATTAGATTGAAGCAAAATATGTTTCATGTATGATTGTACTTTTGTTATGGCAACAGTTTGGTTGCTTTTGCTAAAATCTTGATTGCTGTGGTTTAGAAAAATAACACCCTAGCTCCAGCATGTACATATTATGATTTAATCCATATAGTATTTTCTGTATTTTACTATTACCTAAGTCCAGTATCATTCTCCAGATGGTTTTTTTGGCCGATATTTACCATAACTGCAAAGCCATTTTGAATTTTTCCTCCATATAATAATACTTCATTGCATACTTATAATATCTACAATGTAGGGTATGGAATACAATCTGTTTATATGTGGCATGGATAAACAAGCGACCAACTTTACAATGCGTTGTAATGTAATATATATCTGAAAGTTGCACTTTGAACTTAACTTTTGAAAAATAATATCTTTAAAAAGTCGGAGACTAAATTTCTTGCTTGGTATCCTTGGTTCTTCCATTCTATTTTAGTATATAAACTAGCAAATAAAAATCTTTAGATCTTCTTGTGTTACAGAATTTCTCATGTGTCTTTTTCTTCTAGTTTTCCTGGAGTCTAAAATAAATCTTTCCCATCCTGAGCCTGAAAACTCAAGGATATTTTTTTTTGATCATACTGGTTTATTTAGCATTTGTTTTTGCTTGGGCTTTGATCTGTCAGAGTAACTTTGAGACATTAGCCATGAACTTAGACCTGCATCAGTGATTACACCAGCACTTTTAATAATACACAATCCATTTCCCAGCTGCCTTACATCATCCTTTGCATATATACTAAGATCCTGGCCAAACTGAATTAGCATGGATCTGCAAAACCTTGTTATCTGGCACTGCATTCATCAAACGCTGGTGTTAAGAGACTCATTCTGCTGTTTAGTTTGCTCTCATCTTTTTTTGCATTGGCTCTTGGAAAATGACCGAGCTGTTTATAGCAGCCAGGGTGGAGATCCCTTTCTTAGAAGGTTTTACTGTGGCTGTTTACAGTGTGATGTCAAGACCATAGTGTTAATGCAGAAAAGGGGCTCTGCTTTAAGGGCGCATATAAAAAGTAAAGTTCAGCCACAAGCCCTTTCCTTTTTTTTCTCTCTATATGATTAGCCTTTGCCTCAGGCTGGTTAAGAGGGGAATTTAGCTTCTCTAAAGGGGGAGGTTGAGGGCCTTTGTGTGGTGTGTGCCGTGCAGTGTAGTGGATCTCCTTTCTACCCATTCTGCAGGAAGGCCATTTTTATTGAAATGAAGGCCATCTATCAGAGCGCTGAGAGATTCCATTCATGGCCTTAGAAAAGGCATGCTATAGACAGACCTGTCTGAGGGCTGCCCAAACACGCACACGGCAGATGTATTAAAGAAAGCGCAGGCTGCCCGTCACCAGGTCCTGTGAATGGACTGCCCTCCTCCTGACACTTTCAGCTTTATGCTAATTTCCACACTGAGTCATTTGCAGCATTGATATCGTGTCTTGAGCTTGAGTATGTTATGGATACAACTACTTCACAATGCCACCATAGTACCACAGAGACTAATTCTTGGCTCCATGTCAGGGGCAGACTGGCACCAGTGTGTGCCGATTGAATTCATGACTTCATGACTTCAGCCTTGAGGGCATGGATACTGCTGTTCACAAGGCAGTTCTTCTTAGCATGCTCCATGACTGCAATCTATCAATGACTAACCACCATCATTAAAACTGACCACTTCTGGTTCATGCACCATTGAGAATGCAAACACTTGACATGCTTTCGTCTTTGATATAATGGTGCCCACAGAGGTAAGACCTATGGCCTGTCTCCTGGTGTGAGCAAGACAGAGAGAGGATGAGTGATAGTGTGTGAATGTGTGTGTGTGTGTGTGTGTGTGTGTAAGAGGCAAACAATGAGGGCTTGGCTTGGCTAGCCCAAGGCAAGCCATCTGCCACAGTCAGAGAGAGGTGGATAGTGTCTCTTCCTAAAGGAATGCTTAGGCACATGAAGGTCCATGCAGTTCCTTCAGGGACATCACCATGTGTATCACGGTTCTGCATCCTCTTGGGAAATTCCAAGTCTCTGAATGAATTTCATTTAAATTGATATGTCCTTGTGCTTTGTTGGGTCTTTTTTCCTTCAGATTCCTTAACATATTATCCCAGATCACTAGTACGGCACTTTTTCTTGCTCGCTATGGAACTTTTTCTCCTACCAATCTCAGATAAAAGAAACTAAAGCATTAATCCTCTTAAACCTAAAGTCAGCACTTGTTTCAGATAACTTTTTTTCCCTCCCCTAAACCGGCTTTTGTACTCTTTAAGCTCTTTATGTTTGGCCTCCTTGTACAGGATATGAGGGTTCTAAATGTCAATTCATTACAGAGTGCACTCAGTGAGTATTTTTTGCATGACTGCCAGTGCTTAAGATGTTCTGTCGAAAGTGAAGCCATCATGTTTCTTTTGGAGTCTCTGAGGGCGAGGAGTCTAGTGAGAAACTTAAAATATCGGTGCAGGACTGGGTCTGCAAAAAGACCGGGGAATATTGTTTTAAATTAAGGGACAAAGGCAATCCCTTGGGCTATGATTGGGCACTGGGTGACTGCAGTCAAGTAGAGCGCCTATAGTTCTTGTGTGCTTCGAGGGTGACCTCTGACCCTCTCAGCAGGTGTGTGTGTGCCTTGTGTGCGCCTTGGTTTTTAATGAAGAGGAGCCGTTCTAGGCTCCAGAGTGTGTTGAGGAGGTGGCTGAGAGGGACAGATGTTGTATAGGGAAGCCCCCAGGGGAAAGTGTGCCACAGCTCTAAAGGGAGAGTGATACAATAGAGCAGGGCTCACACAAAAAACACACGCAATCTACTCAACCCTATCTCCATGGTAACTTAGTGATGTGACAGCAACCCTGAATGAATGAATGGAGTATCTACAGCCTGAATACTCTTAAAGCCTCAGTTCCACCCTTTGTATAGGACTGCCCTGAGGAGGTCAAAACTGGAATCTTTGTTTATTTATTTCTTTTTATTATGGCCCACAACTACTGGGCATAAAACATTGACCACTCAATTTTGGTACAAGAAAGATTGCCATTGTCCAATTAACAGCCTGTTGGCATGCTTATATGTTATTATTATATATTCAGACTAGCTTTTGCTACAGATTGCCAGAGTTCTCTGGGAGCAGACGAGGCTCCATGGAACCTATTGCTGTTCCCTGACCTAAGGCTAGGAGCACATGCTGCACAGCGACTGGCACCAGTTGACAGAAAGGCTGTGGAATGTGCTGGCCAGGGACAACTCCACCACGAAACTGCACCCACTTCAAAGCTAAGAGGATCTGCAGACACAAGACCAGGATGAAAGACACAGCTTGTTGTCTGGGCTGTTTACCAGAAGATGGCTTCTGTGGAATGTGAGATTTCACCATGAGAGTTGCTCAGAGCTATATTGGAAGTGTCCGAAGACCACAAAACGACAACAATGCATGCAGGAGTTGACAATTATTCCACAGGAAATGCAGTCTGTTGAACACCATTGAATATTGTCAATAATTCAATGCCATATAGTCATATTTCAAAAATAAAACAGGCCATTGGTGTTTTTGAAATCCTTTATAACTCTCTAAAATGAACTACCCAGAAACAAACCTACAAAGCACTTTTGGCTTTTTCCCCCCATAAATCAAGAGCGAATGGCCTTGTGTGCCTGGCTAACTTCAAAATGTTTTATTGGGATATCTTGGAACAACACTGTATGAGGAAAAAGCATGGGAGTGGGGAGAATGTAATTAGCATATTAATCATTCCTGCTTTAAAAATTAGTAGTGTTCACAGGGACATTGGGGATAGATGAAGCATATAAAATGTGATTGATGTAATACTGGTTACACTGCACTGTGAGGAACATGTTTTAATCCACTGTCATTCAGGGTATAAAAACAGTTGCTACTCTAAGCCATGCTTGAGATTCAGTAAAAGATTAGGAGAAAGATGTGAATGTATGCATTCAATAAACACAACAAGGCTAAGAGAATAAATGGTGACAACAGTCCCATACAGTGAGATTCCTTTTGTTTTCTCGTGAAAGGGCTAGATTGTCCTCTTTCCTGTACTGGCTTTCAGAAACTGTTTTTGAAGGCAAGCCATGGAATGAGGATGGAGAGGGAAGCGAATAAGAATAGCAGTCCTCCCTCAGTGTAAATAGATGGTAAGACGGGGTCATAGTTGACCCCATCAAAGGCAGTAAATTGGGAAGGAAAGGGAACAAAACACTGCCTCAAAATGTTGGTGTATTTATCTGGATGACCCCAGCTAGTCTCCACCTTTGTCTGGATTCTTGGTACTTTGCCAGAGGTTTCATCACAGTGGCAGTGGGTCAGCAGGCAGCTTGCTCACAGTCACTGCTGACTGTTTGTATCTCATCTGTCAGTGCATGATAGAAGTGTGCTAGCTGAGCCCCTCTGGCCAGGCAGCCTTGGGTCAAAGGGGACACAGTGTGAAGAAAAGCATTGGTCAAGCCTAGTGAATGCAGGAGGGCAAGTTTTGAACTTCAGCCACTGAGTGAAAGCATGGGTCAGGTCATGCCTTCTTGCCCTGAATTAGTTGACCAGCCTTTTTTCCAGAGTTCAACAGGATCGCTTTCAAGATTTCCACCACAAAAGTGAATGCCGTGAAGCATTTAGAGAAATCGAGAGAGCTGCAGCTGTTGAGATGGCGCCCTGCAGAGCAATGCAATGGAGGAGATGAGGGAAATCTAAACCTCCACCTTTTTTGAACCAGCAGTCTCCTCTCCATCAACATTCTCAGGAGACTAAAGCATCATATGGAATTGGATCATACTGACACCCTACTGCTGATAGATGCTTTTACAGTCTCATTTAGATATATTGTGGTATCTTCTTTGGTTATACGAGGAGCTGCAGCTTTATGTGCTTGGTGTGATTAGAAAATGACATAGTGTTGATTTTCCATGTAATTCGGTTTACATGCCAAATCGTAGATGGAGGCCTTTTGGCAAGACTGCTTGGCTTTCAGGGTGGCCACTTAGTCTGCACAGAGCAGATTAAAGCCTTCAAAATACTCGCTTTGTATTTTACAATCAAACTATAAAATACATTTGGGCCATGCCTTCAAATAAAGAGAAAAAAAAGACAGGCGCTCTCATTTCAGTATCAGGAAAGGAGGATTATATTTTAGCCAAAAAAAGTCGCCAGACAGAATTTTCCATTCCGGTTATGATTGCAAGCTGGCTGAGTTTGAGCTTTTCTTGCACTAACTGAAACATAAGGGTTGGTTTGGTAGTAAATTCAGCTAGTGGTCTCACTGGTTGAAGTAAAATCAACCGAGTCACTGACCATAAGCTTGTTTGCTAGTCTTGACATGGTGTGCTTGACAGTAGAGATAGGCTGGAGGTCAGAAGGGCCTTTTGTATTAGTTACCAAGTGGCAGCTGCACCCAATGGCTCTGTTATATGAGACACTCCATGGCCATTTTATGAACTTTGACTTTATGGAGGAGTATAAACTCACTCCTCCGACATAGTCAGTTGAAAATAATATGTGCAGCTTTTCTCGGGGAAAAAAGTGATTCATAGGTTAAGGATTGTGAGCTGAGAGTATTACTCTCTGTAGCTAGGAAGATAAATGTTTAAAAGTGCTGCCTATACTACCTAAAAGCATAGTTAGTATTTGTAATATTATTATTACAAATCTGATCTCGGCCGGTTAATGTTTACTCAATGCTTATGCATGGTTCTTAATAGCTCAGCATGAAGAATAAAACAATGCATAGCATATCTTTTCTTGCTGTGAAACACTGCTGGCATACCTTCTCCTAGGTATGAAGCAATATACAGAGATTTTGAGTGCCTAGGATAGATTTAAAACAAATTGAATGTGTTCATGCTGAAATCATTTATAAACCTCCATATAACTTAGCGCATTACAAAAGAATCCCAGAAGCGATGTTCATTCCTCTTCTTCCTGTTTTTAATTTGAGGCCAACCCAAATAGAGGGGTTTTATCTATGTTATTGTCAAGCCACTGTGCTTAGGGAAGAGGCTTTTCCACCCAGACAATAACTGTCTATTTAGCATAGCAAGGATGTCCACTATGAGAAAAAGATTGAAAAAAAAACCAAGCCTCATTCTGTCCGTTCAAAACAATGCCTCCAGGTCATACATTTCACAGGAAGCTCCTCTGGGTGTGTTTGTTATCAACCTGTCCAAATGCTTCTCCTCTGACCCGCAAGCCTCCGGAAGACTCTTGATAACAGCAATACCCAGTGGTCAAATTCAGCTCCACCTTTTTCATTTCCTCAGACCAAACCTGGGACATGGATGTGCCAGGATCTTTGCTGTACACAGTATCAATTGATGACAAAACCTCTCAGCAAAACTCTAAGTGGTTTAGAAGCTTTTCCTTATTTTTTTATTCCATCATCTGTTTGTATCCACAAGCTCTTAGTCTGATCATGAGTCCCATGATTGTCTGTGGATTCATGGTTTCTAGACAGGATTATGAGTGTTATTTATCCTATCACTGCTGCTTCTTGGCCTACAACATGAAACTGTTGGTCATATCCATTTGGAGAATAAACTTTGGCACAAATGCACAAAAAGTGTCCTTGAGGAGCCATTTTACTGCTCTGCAGTAATCATTATACAGTAGAACTGAATCTTCCAGCTTTCTAAATTTACCTAGGTACATTGCACTGCAAGTTCTAGCCTGGCTTCTCCAATGATTAAGCACCACAACAACCAAGGACAACAGTACTTCAAGATCACGACCACCAAAGTACAGTATTCATTATGTAGCCTGGATTTACCAAGCATAGTGTTAGTCCTATGGTGGCCATCACATTGTTTCATCAGTCCCTGGTTGTACTATTACATTGTTTAATTTTGCTCCACAAATTATTAAAATACATTTATAGCCCTGAAAATTGAAGATGGTCCTGCATCCTGCACAAATAAAACAACATCCAACATTGTGCGTTGGATGACGTGACGTCAGAACGTCATAGGACCTACTCATAATGGTGGTCACACTCTTGATCTAATACTA
>JAOTRR010000031.1:14280781-14294188 GCA_028570945.1 Gogo arcuatus
AAAGAAAAACCATTGAATTAGAAGGTGTGTCCAAACTTTTGACTGGTACTGTATAGTTATAGTATGTTATAACCCATCTTTTTTGGCTGTTTTCTAGAATTCAGCCACGGCCACATCCGACAGATTTTCCGAACCACCACACATAAGGGGAAAACGTAAAAGGGAAAAAAGGGGGTTTTTTTTGGTAGTAGAGTGAGATTCTAAGACAAAAACGTAATTTGAGATCTACTTCATCACTGAAAGTCTGATTAAACCTGCTTACTTTAATTTCTTGATGTTCCTCTCGCAGATTTTGATGTAGATAATGATAGGGTAGATTTCTCTCCTGAGCAATTCTTTTGCACAGCTCAGTTCTGCTTCCAAGAGACAGTGTTTATTCTGCGACAGAACATAGAACATAGTCTTAGAATGCATACAATGTGCTGCGTCAGCTATAAATGAACCAATAACGCAAGGAATGTACAGATTTCAGGCACCATAGAAACATCTACATGTGCTTATTTCCATAATTTGGGTATTCAACCGAAGCCATCGTTTAGGTTTTGTTTCCCAACTCGTGTTGTGCTGTTCTGGTTTTTCCACTCAGCTCTCAGAGGTACACCATTCACAGTGGAAAAAGTTCATGTGTCTCCTGACACATTAATAACTCAGGCATGAAAATGAAGCTTCTGACCACCTGACAAAACCCCAAGGAGTACGCTCTCGCTCTCTCTCTCGCGCTCGCTCTCTCTCTCTCTCTCTCTCTCTCTCTCTCTCTGGCATTGAGGGACGGCAGAGCTTCTTTCACAGCCTACCTTTCTCTCCAGCCCTCTGTGTGAACAGGAGTGGAGGATCAGGGCAGATCTCTATCAATTAGATGTCAGAGTGGCAGTGTAATTGTTACCCAAGAGCTTCAGATCAGTGAGGGACCCGTAAGAAAAATGATTCAGCTCATACAAGGGGACATCTCTTCCAAACGAGATGCATCATTGCAATGAAATGAGAAAAAAAAAAACCAATCCAAACCATCACTGTATTAATCAAACTAATCCACAAAGTGTTCTTTATATACCTTAAAGGCAACAGCTTCGACGTTCTCAGGGGTGATGCACTCGTACGTGCTCGCCTGCCTTTCCTTTGAGAAGATGATAGGCTCTATCTTCTGCTTCATGAGGAACTCCTCTTTTGTCAGGATGTCTGAAAGGATGCCAAATACACCCACACCCACACACACACACACACACACACACACACAAAAACCTCATTGTCAATCATTTTCTTTATTGATACTTTTAAAAGACTACACCCTGTGAGATCATAGTTCCCACAGTTTTAATGGACGATTTGTAATTATGCATCATCTATTCCGCTATAAAACTACTGTATTTATCAGTTTCTGTATATCAATGCTTACTTGTAGTATATCCAATAATCCCTACAATTCTACTATATACATTTAAACTAGTCTTTTAGTTTGTTTACTCACTCTATGTGAGTGTCTATTCACAAACATCTTGGTAGCACGGATGTTGCTGGAGGATTATCTCTAGAAAGACAGAACCAGCAGCTTTTTGTGTACGTAGGTGCTGAATTTTCAAAACACCATACCCAATGACCTCTGGCTGTGGTTAAAAATGCTGATTTAAGCATAAAAGTCTTAAGCGTAGAGGACAATCGGTAGCATGAACACAGCGAGAATGACGTATGGATTTATAACATCTAGAGTTCAGGGAACGTTTTGGTCTATGTTTGCATAATTTTGAACAGTAATTATCCATCATTTGTGGTATGATTTTGCTTTGTGTACATTATGTGGTAGATTTACAGTATATAGAATGAAAAATGCTTTCACTTTGAGGAAAAAGAAGCACCATTTTCCTGTAACTAGTTTTAAACTTTGCAATTAAATTCAAATTCAGGATCGCATTTCATTTCAAAAGCATAACATTTCTGTAGTAATTAATGTTTTATAGTGTTATACAAATACAGTACTATATATAGTAAGGTCCAAAAAAAAACTATACAATCAAAAACATTTATTTCAATAACATTTAACATTATATCATTTCAACTGGCACTTTAATAATGTACTATGTAAAGTCTAATACATAGACTAATCCAATGTTGTTTACTTGTTCAAAATGCAAATATATCTGAATATCCTGTCTGCATATCATTAGGGCCCGAGCATCGGAGGTGAAAAGCCCTATTGCTTCCCTAAGCATTCTTAGTCTTCTAGATTTGACCATTTTTGAGGTGCTTCCATGGGTGAAAACTCATGAAATTTGGTACACATATCAATGCTTGTGACAGTTACTCAGGGCCCCGGGTGTGGCCCAGGGACTTCATAGCGCCCCATATGACATTAAGTCTTGTGCCAGGCATATAAGGTGCTTTCAGACTGGAGAAACATTTTCATTGTTCTTAGAACTGTTGGAGGAAGTTCCACCTTTTTTGTGTGTCTGCGCTGCAGGAACTGAGAACGATCGTAGGTCTTAGAATGCCATTTTGAGGGACTTTTTTAGCTCCTACTTCAGGGTAGGAATAAGAGCATAAGATCATGGTTCCTCTCCCAGCATAAGAGGAACCATGAGTGACGTAAGTGTACTATGATTGGTCCAGACATAAGTGTACATTGATTGGTCGAACACAAGACAATGCAGCACCAGCAATCGCCGTTTTTAAAGATCCATGTAAAACATTAACAATGTAAACAACAGCTCTTAACATTAGTGTTAAAAATAAAAAAATACATGGACAAATAGACTGACAATGAAGTGCAAGGGAGAAATTACAGCGCAATTTTGACGCGTCTAAAAAGCTGTCTGAAAGCGCCTATAGTTTCACCTACACACACCAAATTTGGCAGGCATTTGGGTCTCTCCAAGACGAACAAATTTGCAATTACATTGTATTATCCATGCCCAACAGGAAGTGGGTTATTTTGGATTATATGCGTTTTGAAATGTGTACATTTTGGCATACTGTTCCTAGACGGTTCATCAGATTCATGTCAGATTTGCTATATATGATGTCAAGATGTTCGTCATTTGCGTCAAAATCACTGTGATGCTCTATATTTTCTTTAAATGGTAACATATAGATACTCCATATATAAACAACATACTGTACAAATAAATAAAAAAACATCCATTCCCTTTAAAACCAAAAACCTTATTTTGACTTGATTAGCATGGGCCTCTGTGTGTTATACCTTCTCGTCACCTCTGCATTCAGTAAATAACAAGCCATCTTTTCACTCATGTTAATGATAAATGATGTAATTTTGCCTGCTATCTCGTATCTCATACACCAGTCTCATGCACACCTTGTCCACTATCGCTTACCTGGCTTGCAGACGGTGAACTCCATGACTCCCCCAGCATTGAGAAACTTCTGGACGATGGTTTTGGCCAGGATGTTGGGAGAGAAGAGCACGGGACGTTTGCGTGGGCAGTGATGTGGTGTCACTGGACTGTACGGGATCAAGTTTAGATCGCTCTTGTTCAAGTCACTTTCCGAGTCAGATGAATCTAAAATGTGAAAAGCAACGGTTTATATACCAGCCTTACTGGAATGTTGGAGTACAAAAAAAAAACCCTATTTATATTACATTATATTATATTGGGTGTCTCTAATACCTGTGAAATTACACACATATACACAACATATGCCACTGTAATGCAACTAGTAACGACATATAATGTAAAAGATGCATTACAGTGAAGTAGCACATCTTATCGTACTCATGCATATCAAATATACTACACAGGTGCAGGAGTAACAGGACATTATTCTCTAACTTTTCAGCTGACCCACAATACTGATTTTATCTAGTTAGCATTGTTAGCCGCACGGAAGCTGGATACAGTTATGTACATAATACATAGGGAAGCCATGGCCTAATGGTTAGAGAAGCAGTTTTGGGACTAAAGGGTCACCAGTTCAATTCCCTGGACCAGCAGGAATGGCTGAAGTGCCCTTGAGCAAGGCACCTAACACCCAGGCTTTTCTGGGTATGTTGTACGTTGCTCTGGATAAGAGCGTCTGCTAAATGCCTATAATGTAATATCAATTCAATTCACAATATAAAGTCTGCCATTCAAATAGTTTAATGCTTTATACAGATTGCTTTTGCATACACCACTATATCGCCAAAGGTTTGTGGACACCTGATCATCACACCCATATGTGCTTGCTGAATGGGTGTGATAGTCGGGTATCCACAAACGTCTGGCCATATAGTGTACATGTCCAGGAGCATCAGTATGAATTCCATTCCCAGTCACCATTAATAGGTTTCTTCATCTTGTAAAAATGCTAACAGTGTTTATTCTAGTTTTACTATATTTCTTGTCATTAATTTTTCTTTTCTTTTTTTTTCGATAAATTATCTGCCTGCACTGTGCGCTTACCGGATTCAGCCATGTTTTTTTTTTTTTTTTTTAAAGACTGAGATTGGGCTGGAATGAATACGAGTTAGGGAGTGTCTATAAAACGACTGAGAGGAAGTTCCAGACTGGGCCACATGGGATTTTCTCAGCCACATTATACACTTAAAAAATAAAAACATATTATGTACTATATCATGTGTCAGTATACTTGCATGTATAGTTTATCTATAATTACACAGGTTTTAGAGACACAGCATAAAGTGGGACTAAAAAAACAAAAAACAAAAAAAACTAACCATATGTGAAAGCTAATGAGGACCAGTTAGCATTGTCACATTTGCATAAGCTAACATGCTTTTCATTCATTATGTGTTAACATGTTGCAGTGACGTATATCTTCAGCAAACCATCAGTTGAAGCTCAGCAGAGATGAACTTCGAATTGATGTACTCTTAGCAGAAAAAGTCCAGTGGAGTAGTGGACTCCAGAGTAGTGGAGTCTATAGATCATAAAGCTATTATATGAGCCTTCAGACTCATGGGTGAGAATGAAACAAAGCAGACTGGATCTGTCATGCTTACCCTCAGGCTTCATGGTTTCAAAACCCGGTTTGGGAAGAGATGACAGATTGCCAGCGTTGAGAATGCGCACACGATCGTTGCTGTCCATCCTCTTGTACTTGTTATCTGCCCTGCTGACAAACTGACACCAAGGATCTCTATCAATCTCTGCAGCACACAGCCATCATCTTTACCCAGACCTACTCTCTCATCCTGTCTAAGTCAGGCCAGAGGCACAGTTTTACCTGCAGGATCTGACAGATGAAGATGCTGGCTCTGGACAGGCGTGGACTGCTCTTAGGGTCTGACGGAGCGGCTTCCTCGGGCTGCAAAGTATTCTGAGGCCAAAAAGGAAAAAAAAACAAAAACACAATTGTACTGGGATTCACGCTAGGCTGCACTTTGTTCCATTATGTTTTTGCTGAAAAAACTGCAAATAAAATGAAGCTATTGTCTAACCCTAAGTCCCTTCAGACTATCTATCTCTTCTCGGCTGCCACGACACATCAGCTTCTGGATCTTCACCAGGAGGAGCTGCTGGGCCCTGAGGGGGAGGAAGGAAGGAAGGAAGGACAGTCAGTTCACATTGTAGCATACAGTCACAGTCACCACATACAGTACAAACACTCCCAGGTCTGTTCACTACTTAGCAATAAACATCTGCCTGAACCAGATCATCACTTTTGCCCTGATAAAATATAATACAATTATAAAATGCATTTTAAATTCCCTATATGCTGTATCTACATCGTCTCAGTTAGGAATGCAAAAGGTGACCTCAGTGTTATAAGGTTCTACCTGGCATTTTGGTTGAAAATGAGTTAACCGCAGAAATGTCATCACTGATGGGTCAAAGTTCTATCTCTAAACTCAGACTTTTTCAGAAACTTTTATAAGGCTCTATCTAACAGGCAACCATCGTCCACGATGAATGCAACACGCAATGCAACCCTGACCAAACGATATCTACAATCTGTTCACACTCTTGGTCTCTTGGGATGTTTTTTTAGCTGTAGATGTTCTACATATGTTCCATGAGAGTAATAAAAAAAAAAGATTAGTGTACAAAACAGGTGCAATACAGATCTAAAGTACTTCCTGGTTTTACAATAACAAGTCTTTAGCAAAGCAGAAAGCTAATACTATAGCTAACATCAGATAATAGCTAACATCACATGAGCTAGCTACTTGAAATACGCTTAATAACCAGAACTTTCCATTGTACCCGTGGACTGGAGATCATTCTAATGTAATTTTAATGTATTTTAATATGTTAAATGATTTACACTGAAATTTCAAGGTACAAATGTTTAGGCATGTCAGCTTTTAAAAACGGAACAAATATTTTAGATTTTAGAGAATACAATTAGAAAACGTACTCAAAAGCGGAAGTGTTAACACCGTGTTCATAATAGGCTCAAAATATCTAACAGTTATTCATTATTAATGAGATTAGGAGATTGCTAATAAGAAGATGCCAAACGTACAGAATAATCTTACAGGATAATAAGGTTCTAACTGTGTTTGCTCTAAATTTTGATGTAAATTTAAAGTAACAGAGTGTAGTCTTGAGCCTGATATTTTTTCAGGAATCCTGTGGGTCCCGGGATTCCTGTTGGATAGCAACAGGATGGGGAAAAAAATCTCAACGGGAGCGGACGAGATGGTAATCATAATAACAATAGGTCAGTTTTTATGTATGAATATTCAGTTCTAATATGAATAAACACTATTTCGAATAAACACTAATATGAATAAACGCTGTTTTTTACACAGTACGGGAACATTCTTTCCAGATTGGGATTTCCGGGCTTTTTTTAAAATTATTATTCTGTCATGGGATTGAGACAGAAGTATTTTTGTGGGAATGGAATGGGACAAGAATGAAAATCCTCTCCTGTGTCACCCTTTAGTGTCAGCCTTGCTGAGTTGTAAGTATGAAGGTCTGCACTTTAGGGTTTTGCTAGCTGGAATCTTTATCCTGATCTATATGGAAATGATTATTATAAAAAAATAATCATTTTGGACAATGATTTCTATTTTACTACCTTCAGGTCAAAAATGTACTGCTTGAAAATGAAAAAAATGCATCTTTATAATGATTTCCTGTTCATTCAAATAACTAAGCCAAGCATTTTAGCATTGCTCCGCTGTCACTAAAATGGTCATTGTGACCTAAACAGAACATATTAAAGTCTTCATTCATTTTTCAGTTTTTTCCACAGAGACACACACACAGCTATATGACATGGGCTCTGACCTGCTGTAGCTGGGGATAGTGCCCTTCTCCAGGTCCTTGTCAGTATATGGGTCGACACGTGAGCACAGCCACTCACACTTGCCCTGGTACCGTGTGTCCAAAACATGGAGCACCTCGTCACACCGTACATTCAGTGAGCAGCTGTCTAATTGGCCGGAGATGTTCAGGTTGACTCGGATGTAGAACGAGTCGCCCGACACTGCTCGGCCCTCTTCTATGTCCTTCTGTAGACGCCTGTAGCCTGGAGACCAGAACAGATGACATATAGCAAAAGAAAACACTAGCTGCTGCTTTGATGCACCATGTGCCATCGAGGCTGCAATCATACATCTAATAACACAGAGCAAAAGTGTCAGTCACCCTCCAATTCCTGCAGGAGGAAATGCACCACTGTGAGGATTTTGACAGTGAGCACTTACTCTTACACTCATATCTGCTGATAGATAGATAGACATACAGACAGACAAGTAGACTGATAGATACACAGATAGACTGATAAGCACAACCTTGCCTTTATATTACACCTGTACAGGGACAGAGTTTTGTAGTGTTTTTTAAGACTAGAGCGCTGATGATCCTAGATTCTGATTGGTCAGACGGTATTGATTCACTTTCTACACCCGCATGTCTCAGACAGTAGGGATGGCAGCTAGACAAACACACTCGTTCCAATACGTAATCATTTCTATAGTAACAACTTACATAGGCATTTGTAACATGGATGCTCCATATAAACAGACTTCTTTTGTGTAATTGTTCACATGGTGGTTTAATTTAGCATTTTTGGAAGGAGTCTCCAGTGTCAGCGCTGTGCAGTCGTCAGCCATTACATTTTTAGACACGGTAAAAGGTCAGGACAATAGGTTTTGTGGTTTAGCGGTAACAGCTAAAAAAGCTGCATTTCCTGTCTTATTAACTTCAAGAGATGGAAAAAAGAGAGGCTGGTGAGGGAACAACTGTTTCTAACTGTTTAATGTAAGTAATAACAGGACCTAACTTTATGTTTGTTAGATATAAAACACTCTGTAAAATTAACTTTGGAAAGTATTCCAACACCGTGTCAACAACCTTGATTATTTTCCTACAACAGTAGGTTTTATTCCTTGCACAATAATCATTAGACAATATACACTACCCATTTTCAACCACAGTAAGTGAACAAGCATCCTTGCTCACCCTCAAAGTTACTTCTGTAATGGAGCTGGACAGGGCCAGTGCATCTCTGGAGTGTCCAGTGAGCCTCTTCCTGAGTGCATGTATCCAAAGATACACTCTGGCGTTCTCCACGGATACAGCCATTCAGCTAGGTGAAAATAAAACAAGAATGTTCAAAGTTATTGTAAAGATGAAATAGAAGGAAAAAGAGAAGTCTGTTTTGGTCATTTGGGTTATAGCTAGGACAAAGAGCTGAGTCACCCATAAGAGGTGGTGTCCCATTCTTAAGCCAGCCTTTTCAGCACTGGAGCCAGGAAGGACAGAGGAAACAAATATGCCACTGTCATTGCCCCCAACCAGAGTAATGTCTGCCAAGAGAGAGTCTCCGGGGAGAGAAAGCTCCTGCACTGGGGGCAAAGTGGTAGGACGAGCACAGGACGTAAGAGACGGACGGAATGGTCTGGAGTGAGGAGAGAGTGCACACACACACACACACACACACACGCACACACGCACACACATATAAGACACATCTAAGAAATCACAAATTGATACATAATCACACACTATGACAAATTTACTGTCAGGAAAAAAATGAGCATCAATTCTATACAAGTACCTCTCTAGTGAAAATTTCCTGAAGATGTTGTTGACCTGCTCCAGATCATAAGCGTCCATACCCTCTGACTGATGCGAGGATGAGGAAGAGTTGATAGAAGGTGGGCCGTATGTGTCTGTATCATCTGTGGTAGGGGGAGTAAGAGGGAGGAGGGGAATGCATGTCACTGAAGTAAAATGTGAATGATTCATGTGATTCTTAGTAATATACAATGAGTCGTGTTTACCCATGTCTACATAGTCTCCATCAGAGTCCACTGTATCAAGGCTGAAAGGAAACACAAAGCGGTTTAATTGCATTTTTGCATCATGCTTCAACTCTGCTCAGAAAAGTACAGTATCATACTCTTGAATACCATCGGGGCAGGAATTCTTGGTCTCCTTCTTTAGTCCTCCTGAGGATGGAGGCCTTCTCTGGAGGTTCAGCTGTTGTGGACATGATGCTGTGGTTTCTGTTACGGGCCTGCAGGCAAACGGGGGAAAATGATTGTGAAATCTTAAATAAAACCAAGCGAACATACGTTCCTCGTAGGTAAATCACTTACTTGTGAGACAAAGGGGGAATTCATGATCATGGAGTGAGCATCTGGGCTTATGGCATCTGTGAGCTCCCCATTGATCTGAAGCGTAGCTGTACAAAAGAAGAAGAAAAAAAAGGAAAAGGAAGTCAGTGTGGTCTGTGCCTCTCAGTCTGACATGCCAGGCTGTCAAAGATTAAAAGTAAATCTACCTTGGAAATCCAACAATTTGGGTGGAGAGATTGGAGATTTTGCTCTAATCTGAGGAGGGTAGGGGAACTGTGTCAAAAACACAAAATTCTGGTCCAAAAATATGTAATGAAAGGCAAAATCAATAAAAGTGACATTTCAGCAAGGCTCACCCCTTTGAGATTTGGTCTGCGTTTAATCTTTGGTGGTGGGATGTCAGTGCTGGGTGTGAAAAAGAACATGTCCTCTGAAGTCTCTTCCCCAGAGTCCTCAGACGGCCCCTCCATCTTGGTGTCTGCATGCTCAGCGTTCTGAAATTTGCTCATCGGTATAATATCTCGGGGTAAACTCTATGAAGAACAGATGAGAACACAAAGTGAGACCACTCTTTCTCTTATACAGTGCTGTTGGGTGAAGGATCGGAAGCTATTGCCCCCTTTTAAACAACAGAACCTAGTATAATAGGTAAAGCTCATTTAATTCCTAGTAAGGATAATATACAAATGTATAATGGGTGGAGTGGGTGAAAATTTCCCATTTTGGTTTTGAGATAGCTCAATCTGACTCAAATAGTCAAGCTGTCAAATAAACTAGTGCCTGGTTACATAACAAATAGTATTCTGTTGTGATAGAAATATGTATAATTTCCACACCTGGGTAAGATCCAGGCCTTGGTCTTTGGAGAGGCGCCTTAGTCTGGACTCTAATGTGACTATCTTAGCTTCTTTACGCATTATCTCAATGTGTAGCTCATCGCTCTTCTCCTCCAGCTCCCGGATCTGCTTACGGTACTTGTCTTTGTCAATGAGACACTGAGACACCTGGTTCTGGGCTTCGTCTCTAGCTCGAAATGCCTGTGGGATGCATCAGTAGATATCATAGTTATTGTTTTTATTTATATATACACGATTAATGCTGTTGTTCCATTAATTACATTCATAAATGGCATTATCCAAAGGGTATTATCGTGTTCAACCTGGTCCCGTTCACGTTCCACTTCCTCCAGCTGGAACATGATGGTGTTCATGCGGTTCTTATACATCTCACAGTCCTTCACCAGAGTGGAACACTTCAGCTCAAGGTCCTCCTTCTCCTCGAGGTACTATGGATGAAAGCAAACATTGTAATCTCAGTGACCCAGGGCACAAGGGAAGACATGCACAAATGAGATTAATATAATACAGGGCATAGCAGGGCTCTAAAACACCTCCAGACTAGAATTTTTTGGTCTCAAGTGGCATCACACTTTAGACTTATGCTTTCATCTTTCTTTTTTCAGGCTTCAAAAAATTAATACAGAATGTGAGAAGAGCACTGTGCTATTTCCGTCAAAGACAAGTTCCTGTCCTCGCCTGAATTTTAACACTTTTTGCATGGCAAGTCAAAACCACTGCTAATTAAAGATGCAGCACTTTAAAGGAGGGACTTCTCAGGGCAGTCAGCTTTATCACATCTTGTATTGTAACAAGGGGAACTGACTTTGGCTGATTGAAAATGTTTAGTCAGTTATCTAAAGCTGTGACGGGATCATATCTTACTCAGGACACTCTCACGAAGAGTTGTGAAAAATCCAGGGGATATATAAGAAATAAAACACTACTGTTATAGTGGCAGGGTGGTGATGCGTCCCGATGTGAAGTTTTACCACCACAAAGCAAATGCAGTGTTTAATTTCTCTTATATAACAATAATCAGCCAAGTTACATGTTTTTATTAATTAAGAAATGACAGGTCATACTTTTAATCTGTTTATACTAATGTTTGAAACAATGCAAGTTCCTGTTACCAGTTTAAACAGACATTACTTCAAGAGCCACTTCTGAAATCTTCACCACATCAACATGTTTTTTTTAACCAATTTATGTGGAGCATCTGCCACAGCGTCTGTCACTGTGTATGAACTGCTACTATACTAAGTATATAAGTGCATTATATAAACCTATGGCACTATGGGCAGAACTGTTGTTATAGATTAAATAAAATTTATCACAACCTTCTCACCAATCAGAATCGAGAATTCTACCCGGCAGAGACGGCAATGCATTCGACTTGAGTCATCTTGACACTGACCTAACCTAAGGTGGACATGAATGAACAGGAAATGAACTAAAACCAGGCAGATGGAGCAGCTGGAATCACCTTGTCCCTGAGCTCCTCAGCCTGCCGCACTTCTTCGTGCAGATTATAAAGTCTGTTGACCAGATCCTGCCGATCCTCCAGAGCTTCCTGGCGGTCGTGTTCCAGAATGTCCCGGAGAGCCTTGTCTGAGTCTGTCAGTGGCCCAGGCTGCATTCATCAAAAAACCAAAAGAAACTTTCAGTGGCTGAGATTTATATAACCAGAGATAGTTCATTGCCATTTCTATCTCACTATTGCTTCTTTATTGCACTTTTCACATCTTGTAAATACATGTGACCTGTATGAGAGACTGTAGCTCCTGGAGTTTGATCTTCAGAACTTCGTTTTCTCTCTCTAGCTCATAGATCTGCTCTTTGCGTGGACGGTTCTCAATATCATTCTTCAGTTTCAGAGACTGTTTCCTCTCCATCTTGCATTCCTCCTCCACCTTGTTCAGCTTGTGCTTCAGCTGGTCAATCTGAAAGGCAATAGCAAGAAAGCGTAAAATAAGCAACCATATTGGTGCTTAAAGAGTCAAAGAGTCCTGGCCAATATATAGCATATAATATTCGTCCAAAATCATGCTGACTATGTGTCAGGTGTAACAGTAGAGTTATGGAAATTTTATTAAAAACTCTGCCGTCTGACCTCCAGCTGCAGGTCTCGGCTCCTCATGACAGCCATGTTCTTCTCTTCGCTGAGCTGAGCATAGCGCATGGCCAACTGGTAATTCTCATCCTTCACTTTAATGAGCTCATCGTTGCAGTTGTTCCGCTCCTCCTTCATCTTGTTATGGCGTTCCTGGAAGGTTCGCAGCTCCTGGTTGGCTAGCCGCAGCTTCTTCTGTTCGTCCTCCAGCGTGCGACACTTGGCCATGATGTCTACGCGCTGCACATCCTTGGCCTTAGCTTGTTGCTGCAGCTTCATCACTTCATTCATGAGGAACTGGGTCAGACCCTCAGGGCCCTCCTCCACTACAGACACAAAGAAAAGTATGGACGGCCATGTACCACAAGAAAGTTTTGAAGGAAAAAATAAAACATAGTTGTGGCAACATTATTAAAATATTAACATGAATGAAATTATCAAATGAGCCGGTGCTAATCGGTTCCTTTTATCATTTAACAGCGTTTCGTGGAGTGGAGACTTACCAACAATAGAAGAGCACCTCCGTGTGGGTTCTTTGCCTGTGACCATCTTGTATAAGTCAGGGTAGTATAACTCCAGACTTTCCAGGAATACCAGATAGCCTCGCTCGCCTTTAGTGTGAAGAATATCCAGCAGTCGACCTGAAACAAACATTCCTTCATGATTTTCTGAGGTTTAATTCTGATTGTGTTGGTGGAGGTTTTTAACCATTGGTGAAGATGAAATACACCTTCAAACTAATACTGTACATGGATTGGAATTTGGAGGATGTTTGGCTGGTCGTCACAAAAACGGCAGCTTTCTATTTGATAAATTAAAATATTAAAGTAGATAATCTTCTTCTTCTTCTTTCGGCTGATCCCGTTAGGGGTCGCCACAGTGGATAATGTCCCTCCATCTCCTCCTGTCCTCTGTATCTTTTTCTGTCGCACCAACCGTCCTCATGTCCTCCTTCACCACATCCATAA
>JAOTRR010000031.1:14357545-14372374 GCA_028570945.1 Gogo arcuatus
TCAAAATCCGTTCACTACTTTTTGAGTTACTTTGGGAACAGACAAACAAACAAACTAACTAACAAACAAATGGCGGAGAAAACATAACCTCCTCCAACAAAGTTGGCGGAGATAAAAAGTCTAATCTTACCTAATGCACCCTTTAAATAAAGCACATTTAAGTTAACATCACTGTTAAATTCTCCAATATGACTGGTCAGAAGGTGTTGATTAATTTTATGTAACAGCACAGTTCTGACAGTAGAGCCGGCTAAAATTCAAATCACAGGTTTATATTATCATTCGAATGTTATTGTGTTTAAAGTTTCTAAAGTAACCGCTAATTCTCATAATGCACATAATCTATGACTCATAATAAATGGATTACACAAAAGTTGCATGTAATTGCTTTCTGTACAGAGATGAGAAGACTGTACTTTCCGGTTTCTCGGTGACATGACAAGCTGCGTTTTCTTATTAACTTGAGGGAATTTCTGTTTACAACTGCAATAATGCAAGTGATAACGTGTTTCGCAGACATTCCACATAGTTAAAAGTATGACGTGGTGTTCTTTAATAAATAATAATTGTTGTATTTGCTGTAAATTGTAATTGTTGTCATAGTGCATGAGTGTCTAAGAGAAATTTGAATTCTTACTCGTTTGAATTCTTCCTTGTTTAAGCAATGAACACTATAAACACTTTTAGCACTTCAAAGTCTACAGCCATGTCAGAGGTGATTACTGATTAACTTTGAACACTGGGAACAGTGCTTGAGATTCCTCTGAAGCTGATACACAGGAATCATTTCAGTTGGCAAAATTTAGTCAGACAGAACAGGTTCACAGTTCTGTCCTTTTTTTTTTTTTTTTTTTTGAAAGCCAGCTCTTCCAGAGTGGTATTGATGCTAGGCTGGATTCACTTAATACAATATCACTTAATAGTTTATTTATGTACTTTCTGAAGGTTGAGTGAGGATGGCATGTAAGCAGTGTCAGCCAATTCCCAACTCCTGTGTCAAGGTCCTTTGATATCTGGAGAGCTCCCAGCGCTGTTCTGGGAATGGGTTAGCCGCTATTGATCCGATTTGAGAAGCCAAGAGCGTTATCAGCACACATACTGGGATACGGTTGATATTTTAACCTTTCCTTTCCATTTAATGCATGAATAAAAATGTATGACATGTAATATCATCCAATTCATGAGTTCATGAGTTAAAGCTGTGATGTCTTGCAAGTGGTGTGCCAAATAGGCATGGGCATGGATTAGTGCCACAATAAATCAGATCATTCAGAGAAACTGTTTTGCTCTGAAAATCGGAGACTTCCCAGCCGTTGATTTTTATCACCGTTTGAATCAGAGTGGGTCAGAGTTGTTTAATCTATACAAATCATAGCTGTGTTCCTTGACTAACAATGTCTGTTCCTGTAATAATAATGACTCATAATGTTTGTGCCTGTTGCACAGTTAAGTGCAGGTTTTTTTCCATGTTATGTTGCTTCATTATGCTATTGCTTGTTCATCATGAGCTGCCTGTGCCAGCAGACAAAGCCACACTACTCATTCCTTGGTGTAAACCTTTGCATTTCATTGCCACACCATCTGTGCAATCAGTTGTCTGCAGACACTTCTCATTCCTTTTTTTTCTCCACTTTTTATTTTCTGCTATTTTTCCATGTAGAAACATTTAGAGGATTTGAGCATTTGAGTCTTTCTAATTGTGTGCAATTCACCAGGCAATTTCAGAAGTACAACCATGTGTAATTTTTTGATCGCCATTCTTTTGGGTATTGATTTGCAGGCGAGTGTTTATGCAGGACACTTTATAACCACAACTGACTGATTCGCATGGACATAGAATGCACACGCAGCCATTGATTTCACAGGAGCTATGTTGCACTTCTGTCAAAGTCAGTTATTCAGCCCAATGCTGAATTATGGCTTCCTATTCATGAAATGAAAATGAGTACGAGTCTTCAGAATATGAAATAACACCTGAGCTGGTTAATATCAGCTTCCATTTTCTTGTCCGTGTCTTAAAATGACGTCTTAACATCAGTTGGAATTTCAGAGATAGAAGGTTAATGAAATTATAAATTGATGTCCCTTGGGTAAGGACAGAAAGTGAGTGGTTATTTTAATTTTTTAATTTTGTTTCACAAAACTTTGATTGCATTTGCAGTTAATTGTGGGCCAGTGTAATTGCTCTGACCAGGGATTACACTTTACATTGCCTCAGAGTGTTGTCTGAATCATATGTCTAGATAAACACAGAAAAAAAATGTTAGCCTCGTTGAAATGGCTATACCAAGTAATTAGATCAAGAAGAAGAAAAAAAGCTTTTCTGTTAGCGCAAAGAGTTTGATAATAACCTTAGGTCACTTGTAAGATAATACAAACCTATTACCTCTTGAAAGCTTCATTTCCTCTTTACAGATTGGTAGATAATAGGCTCAGCCCTTAACTGTCATCTCATCTGTCATGGGAAGTGGAAGCAAGAAATTCATTCTGACATCAAAATGGTAGAAATTTCACACTGTAATGAAAAATGAGCACCTATTGTTACCAAATAAAGGACAAGCCACGTTGTCATAAACAGGATATGTAAAACGTTACATCTTTATGACAGCTTGAATAACTGTGAATAAAGTTGTCAATGTCTTTTTAAAAACATGAAAAGAAGAATAATTTAATCAAGCTTATAGGGTGCAGTAGGATGCCCTTTCAGTTACGCAGCTTTAAAGGGGCCAGCTCACCCTTCCCAGAATCCAATTCGTTGTTTTTGTTTTGAAATCACATGATCGCTACCTGTTAGCTCTCTTTCAGCAAAACCTTTGCAAAATTCACTGTTACTGATCCCTTTGAAACCCATCTCAAACTTTTTTTCATCCATGTGTCATACGTGGAAGTTTTGAACAAAATAGGCCTTATCCTTTGGGGAAGCAATGGCCTAATGGTTAGAGAAGCAGCTTTGGAGCCACAAGGTCACTGGTTCAACTCCCTAGACCAGCAGACATGGCTGAAGTGCCCTTGAACAAGGCACCTAACCCCCAACTGTTCCCCAGACTGCTCTGGGTATGTTGTACATCACTCTGGATAAACACATCTACTAAATGCCAGTAATGTAATCTTTCCTTTGCAGCCACCCATGAGACAACTTTGACAAAATATCTACAACTTCACATTGTAATTTAAGATTTATGGCCTAGGATGTCACCACATTGTTGCAGATTGTTTTTGGAATATCACTAGCATCGAAAATGCCAACTCGCTACTTGGCGCAAAGAATTCTGGGAAGGGTGAGCCGGCTCCTTTAACTGATATATCATCAATTCATATATCATATTTTCTGTGGCTCATTTTTAAAATATTGTTATGATGCCTGTAAATACATCAGTATATCATTGACCAGTGGGAATGAAATGTAAAATAAAAGTATGAAGTTCCTGTATATCCCATGGGACTAGGGGTACCACATGTTATACTAAATTATTATAATGTTATAACCAATTTTACTCTGCATACGTCATGCTACACCCCATGTTCTATCCAATATTAATCTACACAGTCCATACTATACTCCATGTTAGAACAAATGATACTTGGCATACTCCATAATATACCCCATGTTATAACCAATACTACTCTACATACCCCATGTTATACCCAGGTTATAACTTATATTACTATGCATACTCCATGCTACACCTATGTTATAATCTATATATGTCTGGATACTCCATGCAGTACCCTGTGTTATAACCAATATTATTCTGCACACTCCATATTATATTCCATGTTATAACCAGAGTTACTCTGCCTACTCCATACACCATTACATACCCCATGTTACAGCAAATATTACTCTACACACTCCATGCTATACCCCATGTTATAGCCAATATTATTCTACATACTCCATGCTCCTTGTTAGATCCCATGTTATAATTACTTTTACTCTGCATCCATTCGCTGGACTAGATTTCTTTAGTCTTGGGTTGAATCTGGTTTTTACTCAATCATTTCAACATCTCTGAAAGAAAACAATAACTTTTACAGCACAAATCTGTAAAAATAGATGATTTTTTTTTCTTTTTCCAATGGGATGCCAGCTTCACACAGTTATGTATTAAGTATTTATGCTTTCATGAATGTTAAAACTTAAAACTCACTCAAAGTCTGTGTGCAGTTCACAATTGGATCAGACTTACAGAACTTTAAGGCGTTGCAGAAGAAAAATATCCAAAATAAGGTTTGAAGATAGCTATGAAACATTTGATTACCTTGACAGATACATTTACTAATCCGTAGTCACAAAATTAGCAGAAATGAAAAATGACTCAGACATGCTACAGAAAATAGCTTTGCATCTTTGTTTAAATGTATGCCATTCTATGAAAATTTGTGAAATTATATTCCATGGTTTGTTTTTACCAGGATTATCGTGATGACACAAGAAACTGTTGCTATATTATTAGTAGCAAGTAGCTACCTTGATAATGTTAGCTAGCTACATATATTGCTTTAATGCCACATAGGTCTTCATAACTAAACCATATATGGCAGATGTACATATCTCATCGTATTCTCGAGCCCTGTATTATGCCATACATCAGCTGAAACTATGATTTAGGGCCATATGTAAATGATCCTCTCAGTCTATAATATGGTGATGTGGGAGTCATGCTTCAGGCGAGTGGAGAGTTTTGTCACCACTGAACTTCAAGATAAAAATAGCCAGACTAGAGACTCGTTTTGCCTGGCGCTTTGGTTTCATTTGCAATTTTGTCACAAAGCTATGATATTTCAGCTTCCAATGAAGTCGGACTGTCTTGCTGATTTTAGGTTACGTCCATCCATGGTATTGCACCACCAGAAAGACTTCATCAAAAACAGACTACCATTTTAATGCCAAGTTCTACTTCATTTTTTTAAAATCAAGTCTAAAATCATTAATGACACTCTAAAGAAAATAATTACATGTGTTAGAGGAATAATAAACTCAAAACTCAAATCAAATGCAAGTCCTCAGGTATAGAGCTGGGTAACGATAAAGAAACTGGTACATAAATTTACATTAATAAAACCTCGATTCATTTGGTTTTTATTCTCAAAGCAGAACACGGGAACATAAATCATAGCAGCAGTTTTATGCCAGGTTTTCCGTGAAGCATGTTCGCCTACAGTTATTGATTTCAAATGGTAAATCTCTCATATTTTCATCTTCTAGCCTTTCTTCTCCAATTATCTAGTATTCCATGGATACATTGCATGATCATATGTATGAATGCTGAATATTATCATAAAAAAATGGTTTATTGCTTTCTGGAGGTAAAAGAGAATGTTTTTTTTTCTTATCTCTTCTTTACCCTAATTCCTAGTGCAGTCTCACTAATATCAGAGCACAAAAAACACTCAATTAAAATGTGGATCCATGTGAAGCTCAGTGTGAGAAGCAGGGCTTGGTTTAACACAAACATGCTTGTTATCTGTTAGAGTTTCTGTGTTGACTGTCAGGCCAGGAGGTTAGTGTGGAATCTAGCGGAGACAGGAAACACCTGTTGAAGCTGCTCAGAAAGGAGATGAAACAGAGCATTGCTTTTTTTATTACTTTCTTTTTTTTTTTGGGCAGTGGGATCACATTGAAAGCTTACTAACTTGCTTGAATGATGGAATTACAGGAAGGGTTTATGAGCTAAGGCTTTCACATTCCTATAGCATATGAAAGAAAGGCCATAAATACTCTGTGCTTTGGTACAGGGTGGAAAAAATATTTTACACATTCAGCATATTCCTCCACTCGTGCATCAGAAACTCTGTAATCTTTACTACTGTTGTTAAAATCTGACCCTGGGATAATGGAAGCAATCCTTCATGTGTACCCAATGAAGTGACGATGTCATTTAAATCTCCGCTTTGCCTCTTTGCAAACACACACTGTGCTTAGAATCTCAGCACGCATAGATTTGCACAAATGATCTATGTCAGCATGAACCTGACTTCTAAAAAGCATTTTTAATGTGGAACCCACGCAAGCCCCCAGTGAGACATCCGTTTGAGTGACAGGACACAGTAGTCTATGATTGTAGGAAAGAGAACAAGGTCATCTAAAAATTAGTGGCTGGCATTGCTTTTGCTTAATGCATGTTTCTCTTTGGCTCACTTGAGAAATTAGTAATCTGAATGAGTGCTTGCTCTTTATCCTTTGCAGTAATGGTTTCTCCATGGAATGGATGTTCCTGTGATAACAAGGTTGCTCAACTCTTTACAGCCCACAAGCAAAACTTTGAGTTTTTTTCCCCCTTTTCTTTTCCATATTTTATATTTGGTAGTTTGCTCTAAGTCATGAGCATATGCCTGTGTGCATTGTGTTGTAGAGGTACAGAGACTGAGGCATGAACAAGCACAGGAGATAAAAACCAGCCAGATAGATTTACTGTAGTGTGATTAAATGTACAACGAAGAGAACTGCTTTAGTGGAACCAATAAATAGATGAAGCGTAGCTGCATTGGGACGTTTCCACTTTAGAATGTTTGACTTCCTGCCGGTGAAGGTCATGCTGTTGTTTTTTGGACAAAGATATGTGGATACCTGACCACTGAGCATTCCATTCCAAAACCATGGGCATTAATATGGAGTTAGTCCCCTTTTCCTCTTCTGGGAAGGATTTCCACTAGATTTTGGAGCGTGGCTGTGGGAATTTGTGCTTATTCAGCTGCAAGAGCACAAGAGGTTGGACACTGATGTTGGGTGACGAGGTCTGGGGTGCAGTCGGTGTTCCAGTTCATCCCAAAGGTGTTCAGTAGGGTTGAGGTCAGGGCTCTGTGCAGGACACTCAAGTTTTTCCAGTTCAATCTCGGTAAACCATGGACTTTTTTTGTGCACAGGTCATTGACATGCTGGAAAAGGTTTGGACCTCTTAGTTCCAGAATAGAAATATTATTGTTAAAGCATACAAAGACATTCTAGATAATTGTGTATTTCCAACATTGTGGTAACAATCTTTGTGGGAAAGAACCACAAGTGGGTGTGATGGTTAGGTGTACACAATCTTTTGGTCATATTGTGTATATTCTGTAGGCGTGGTACAGGAAAAACATTCATATGCTATAAAAATGAGTCAAACTTGAGTCAGACAAGGCTGAAACATACAAGGTAGGGATTAAGCTGAAAAAAAATCAACAAAGTCATCCAACCAGCACCAAAGAACTCTGAGTTAATCATCCCTTTCTTTGAGACCGTAAATTTCTGACTTTCGCCTTGCCTTTGCGGTAGAAATAAATATTTTTTCAAGCGTGCATTCTGTGAAATTCCACAGCATCACTTATTTCACTTGTGCACACAGGCAATGGCTTCAGTAATGGTCTCTTGCCTGTAAAAGTCTGCCTGCAGCAGGGCATTGCCCGTCAGTGCTGTATGAAAATGAGCCTGATGATGTGGTATGGTGTCGAGTTGGTGTGTATGCGGTGTGGGGGTTGTTCAACTCCCCAGCAGCTGTTGTAGGTGCTACGCTGAACTGCAGCAGGTGGTTGATTTGTGACCACCATGCCAGGCCTAATAACCCAGACTGAACCCTATGGTATCAGGGGGCATTTAGAGTCTGCTAGGGCAAAAAAAAAATCCACAAACCTCCATATGATTGCAGCACAGATTCATTTCATGGATATAATCCATTTATTTGAATTAGGTACATTACACAAAGAACTACAGTATTTATTGGAGCCATTGGAGCGTTTTGTTCAAGATGTACATCTGAATCTGCATAGTACACTATATAGGGAGCTAGTCCATTTTTATAGTTTTGTCAATTGATAAATAACATCTGAAAGCTTAATGTAATGCAGTCATAAAATCCCACAGTGCACTGCAAAATCATGTAGTCTAGGGGATGTAAACCGCCATTATGCAGTTTGCAGTTCATAGGAAATAACATACAAAACCAAACATCCAAAGCTTTTTTAAACTACAAATTCAAAACTGGAGTTGTATTAATATTGTAGTTAGATTCAAATGCAAGCTTTAGAAGCAATCAGAAAATTACAGACCCTCTGTCTGTGCTCCATGATGGACTCCTGGGGAAAGCATGTGCTAAGGAGTCCGATTCAACAGTGTGATTTTTTTTTTGTCACTCACATTGAAACAAGCCTCCAGACTGAGCGAGCTGCCACCACAACACCCAGTTCGCTCACACATAGGAATGTGAAAATTGGCACACTCATATCTCTTTTATTCAAGTAATGCTTACAAGCTCCTGTTTAAACCCTATTTTAGACATTTGCAAATGGCATGCCAAATACATTTCAAACAGTGCTGTAAGCTGTTCTTCTGTATAATACTTTAAAAAATCTCCCAAACCTCTTTCTTTTCATAAAACAAATGCCAGCGGATTATTGCTTGAGGGCAATATATATTTCTGAGAAATACTTTTTTTCCACGAGGAGTCTTGACTTAAATGGTAGAGAATGGTGAAAGGTATTGTGCAGTGAGCTGTTTTTAATTCCAAGGCTCATCTATACATTAGCGCTTATTGACAGGGTCATGATGATCAGCTTAATCACGTCTATTGGAGAATGTAAATGCATTCTCTTAATGTGTGACAAATAGCAGGGGCTTTCTTCTCATTATGCCTCACTGCCTGGCTAAATCAAGCCTTTTGAGTGCTGGTTGTCAGATATACGTCACTAAAAACGTCCCATTAATTGATTTTTCTATTAGTTATTGTGACCCTTAATTGTGTGCATTTGATCATCAGTACATAGCAGAAGCCATAAAAGTGTGGACTTTGTACCGTTCTCATGTGCTAGACAGACATTAGGGGCAAACATCTATGTTTGTTTAGCAGAGGCATGGTTGGACATTGTGTTGTACTGCATGAGCCTTTTGGATGATAAGCTTCCAGAGGAACATGACTGAGCTGATAACTGTAATTCTGAGCAATTCAAACACAGTGTATGGGTTTGAGTACAACATGGTCAAACACAACATGTGGTTTGGTATGCATGCTGGAGCCTTTATTGTGATACATTATCAGATGGTTTAAATGAGCAGTGGAACTCGCTTTCCCTTCTTCCCAGCAAATTTAACCAGCTATATGTCTCTTATCAGCAAGGAAGTAGCACTTTTCCCTGTGTAAGCCATGTTGGGTATAGAATCGTTGGTGCAATGAAAGCAGCAGTGAATGAACCTGGACAACAAAAAGCCTAAACAGCATCATCATCATGAATATGAACAACAAACATAATGTAAGCTTAGTATTTTTAGGTTCTGTCTAAGGGTGGGTGATATGAAAAAAAAATCATATCATGATTCTTGACAACACTTCTATGATTCTTGATATGATGATTTTTTTAAATTTTTAATTAAAAACATATAATCATTTTTTTTTAAAAAGAATGATTTTTTTTGTTTTTAAATGAAACGTTATTTTTAAATATATTATAAATATATTTTTATTATCAAATATTTTAAATCTATTTTATTTATAAAAAAAAAAATCAACAAGAGAAAAAGAAATTTTTTTATCATTTTTACATTTAAAATTTAAAAAGTGTAAATTAAAAATGGATAAATAATCACATCAGCAATAATCAATAATACTCACATGAGCTATTTCCAGTAACTTTGAAATTATTATTATTTTTTTAATTAATAAAAATATACAATGATATCCACGGTATCTCAGAAAAGTGTATTCTGACATAATTTACCATGATATCGATTTTATATCATCATATTGCCCAGCCCTAGATCTATCAGAGTAAGGTATGAACGAGAGATGTAAACCTGAACATTTGCTTTTTGCTTTAAAGCAAGGTGTCAAATGAAAATCTCCAAAGACTGCATTAAGACACTGCAGTAATTTTCTATACTAACTGAATAAGTGTTGCAGAAGAAGAAATATATCATGGCTAATATGGCTGCATCACATTTGTATTAAGGTAAAAGGTTGGCGTTCACCTGAAATTACAAGGTCAATTAAACTCCATGGATAAACTGATTATGGCTAAGTAATGTAATTAATGACAAATTGCGAGGGAGAGCAGCATGGACTGAGCAGAGAGAGGAGCATGTGCTGGGGTGAACTGTATCTGCAGCTCTAAAAAAAACACATCATGGCCATGAACAAGGGCAAAGAAACAGCTATTTCGTCTTATTATGCAGCCTTAATGGCGTCGTAGTTGTCAGGAGCAATGCATCTTACTGCAATGAGGTTGTGTTTGCACACCTTTTCAGGTGATCCGTGGCTCACTTCCGCCTTTGGTCTAATGCTGTTGTCTTACATGAGCATGTTTGTCTCATGTGATACTCTTTTTTTTTTCTGTGCATGTGGGTTGAGTCGACCCGTGGTTCAGCTGATGAAACTGGTGTAAAAGTGTGAAAGACTGCAAGCCAAGTACTTTTTGCTGCTCTGGGAAATGACCTTTAGCTCGGCCCATTCTAAAGTGCAATAGGAAATTATGAAAAGTATCATTCAAAAGGAACGGCAGTGTACTGTTCAGCAACGAAAGGCTCTTCAAACGGTTATGGCCTCTGTTGCAAATAAGTTGGCCTTTTTTCTGTATACAAGAGCAGAGGAGGCTTCTGGATTGGATGAAGGAGTTTATCATTGACAGGCATCCCTTACATCAAGGTTTAATTGAAGAGCGTCATGGCTCCAGAGCCACTGTGTTGTCAACTCGGAGAGGGGAGCCGGAGGTGTGAGTGATAAGCAGACAGGTCCGCTCTCGTACTCAGACGAATACAAATAGCTTTATTCCAGAAGTAACCTAACTGTGCTACATGAAAATTGAGCCGTTTCATCACGGATGTAATAGAAGTGGTCACAGCAATCAGGTTTCTCAGGTTGTTCAGTGTCACAACCCTGAAAATGTAATACTTCTCTACCTGCGTCTTTTCACAAATGCTTTTCTGTGTGAAATTGTACGTCCTCACTTGACACAAAGACCCTCCCTCATCCTAATAGTTGCCCTTTTGGTGCGATTGTGTCCTTTCTGAATGGCTTGTATTGCTTTCTGTGAACTCTGCTCAGTCTTTGGAACTGTATAAAAATTAAACTTATTGTTAATCCCAACCTGTTATTCAGACCATGTGTAATGGCTCTAGCTCATGGAGTTAATCTTTGTCTAATAATGACAGTAAGGTATGAGGTGTGGGAGATGTCTGAGTTTGGAAGAGAGGTAATGTTTTGATGGGTGCCAGAGTTTATCTGATAGAAGTGGAGCAGGCGGTGTGCTATGGGCCGAGGAGAGCTGAGTGATGAAAAGGAGAGAATGTGTAGAATGTGAGAGGTGACATGTTTGATAACCTATAAATAATGTAGTTAAAAGTGGGAGGTGAGAGAGAGAGAGAGAGAGAGAGAGAGAGAGAGAGAGAGAGAGAGACTAAGGCAGAGGTCCCAGAATAGTGAGGAACTTCAGGGCCACATTTGTCTCAGTTTGCACTCCTTCTCCAATTGCCCACTAGGTTTGTCTCTCATGGGGAACCAACCACTGACTGATCTCCTCCAGCTTTTGCACAGAGGATCTAAAAAAACTCAAGGAGACATATGGTGTCATTTCTTTTACTGGGTACGGCATTAAATTTAGCTCTGGAAAACCTGATGTAATTCTGAGAACCTGGTCATCGCGCCAGCAGTAGCCAGCTATTTGACTAAGGTAGAGATTTGGATTGGCAGTACTTTACTAAAAGTAATCATATCCAGGGCCAAAGGTTTGTGTAGTTTGAGCATGTGACTTATTATAGGGTTTTGCCCTGAGGACGTGATATGTGTGCACTGCTTGGTGCAAAAGGAAATTACATGTCTGAATGAAATGGCAACATCAACACATTATGGAAAGGAACTGTTGCAATTAATGTGTGTGTGTGTGGGGGGGGGGGGTGTTTGTGTGTGGGTGTGTGTTCAACTGTGTGTGGGTGGATGGTTGGATTTAGGAAGAGCTTTAGGAAAGAAAAAAGTAGCGAAGACATCCGTAAGTACTTTCAGCCAATGGAATGCAAGCCAAAGAGAAACCGCGTGGTGAATCTGATGGACTCCAGGACTAATAGTTTATACTCCACTGAAATAGCTCTTTTATGGATTAACAAATTGCTGTTTTATGGCTTACTAACCCTCTGGCTATTTTTATTTTTTAGCTTATGTGAGCAGACTCAAGCTCTCGAGCCTAACATTTAGGTACTCAGCTCAATCCATCAAGGTTCAACTCTCGCCAGTTTCCGTAATTAGGTTCTGTGCTTTATTATGGTAGTGTTCTCATTAGTGAAATAAGGTTGCATCATACAGATCTACAACAAATAACTGTGTGTGCTTCCCATCCTTGATAGGCCAAACACTGCACTATTGGGTTAAAGAGAAATGCAAATGTATTGAATAAGTAGGAAAATATTCTCAATTTTGAGAGTGTTGTAATATTTTATCAGTGCTATCTTTCTCTGTGTGAATTGGGACTAGAAAAAGTCTAGTAACACTATTGAGCCTATTGAGCTATACAGATTGGACTGATTTTACATGGGGAGCTAGGGATAAAATCGCAATTATTATTCTGCGATTTTAGTCCTGTCCAAAATCCTCATGTTAGTAATTTTCTTAGGACTGTGTGTGTGCATACGTCTGGAATGATTATGCCATATTTTACCTTCTGTAAAATGACCAGTAGAAAAAAACCTCCAGATAATAGATATCCCATCTGGTAAAATGTCCATTATATCCTGTGGGGAAAGGGTTTTTGTGCTTTTTCTTCAGTATAAAGACACTCCTCTTTATAGTTAAGTGCTCTTTTCTGTCGTCTCCTGCCAAAATCAAAATGAAACCAAGTATTAGTTTAAAATTGGTTTAAAGTATGAGTTTCAAATACAGAACAATAAAATACAGACGACATTTAAAAGGACCTGTCAGAGAAGCAAAGCTTCTGGGGATTTGGGGTAAATTATAGAGTTCCTAGCACAGGTACAGCCTACATAGGCTTCATGTTATGGTCATGTGACCTACTAATCATCAACACATCTTAAACAAACGGTTATAATAAGGTCAAAAGAATCAGTTTGTATTATAATGGAATTTTTGCTGTGATAACCATTGTGACATCGCTCAAATCTTTGTGATTCATTCAGAGATTGCTTATCCCATACAAAAGACTACAGACGTCCTCCAGTAACATTGCAACAGATATACACTATATGGCCAAAAGTTTGTGGACACTTTGTGATTCTTCCCCAAACTGTTGCCACAAAGTTGGATGCACACAATTGTCAACAATGTCTTTGGATGCTGTAGTATTACAATTTCCCTCAGGGGAACTAAGAGGCCCAAGCCTTTTCCAACATGACAATGCTGCTGTGCACAAAGCAAGCTCCATGAAGACATGGTTTGAGAAGTTTGGAGTGGAAGAACTTGAGTGTCCTGCACAAAGCCCTGACCTCAACCCCACTGAACACCTTTGGGATGAACTGGAACGCTGACTGCAGTGCCTGACCTCACTAATGCTCTTATAGCTGAATGAGCACAAATCCGCACAGCCACACCCCAAAATCTAGTGGAAAGCCTTCCCAGAAGAGTGGAGTTTATTATGACAGCAAAACGGGAATAAACCTGGAATGGGATGTTCAACAGGTACATATGGGTGTAATGGTAAGGTGTTCACAAACTTTTGGTCGCATAGAGTATGTCCATGAAGGATTGAATGAAGCTCTCAAAATATTGTCTTGTTCAAGACTTATTTCTCACAGCAGTATTTCTGAGTGCTTCATTAAGCATGTACTCCACTCACCACATTACACCATATGTGTGTGTTTATTCTAATTGTTGTGTCTTTGCTTTGGGTATTGTCTACAATTCTGGCTACAGTCGAGCTGTTCCAGGGGCACACCAGCCTGTATAAACACCCAACTGTGAATTCCACACGTAGATGGCCATTGCATCATTTGCACTCATCAGCTACATTGATTTGTTTTTTTAGCCAACAAACACCAGGCAACTTGAAATGTTTTCAGAGATACGACCTGACATGTTTCCGTGAGGTTAATTTGTTTCCTTGATCATCATTACCAAGAGTCTTAATTAACACAACAGCCCCAGGTTAAATGCATAGGCCCACCAGTGCTAAGATATCAAAGATCAGTATGCTTTCTAGTTTAGTTTCCTGCCTCTGAAGTCTCTGTGTGTACAGTAGCTGTCAGCCTCAAATGTTCCTGGAGATTAATTTATCAAATACTTGAGCTCATGTACTTTTTGGGCTCACGGAGCCTGCAGTAACATTCCAACACTTTAGATTCTACTGCAGTGACATTGGTTGTTTGTCCCATGGGCACAGAGTCTAAAAGTAGACTGTAATTGAAAGGATGTCTACAACCTTGCCTTCGGCCAGCTCAAGTGCACTATGTCAAAGCCCAAGTGCCTTCTGAACGGTGTAATTAATCTGCCGCTACAGAAACCTGTTTATTACATTCCCCTCTCATCCTCATTTTTATAATGGAAGCAGTCACATAAAGAGAAAAGAGCTTCTTGCACACTGGACTCTGGACTGGCACAGGTTTTAATACCTTCATCATTCTGCTACTGAATTAATCTAGTCAATAATTAATAAAATATATCCATAGGTTCATTCTTTATATTGCTCATGCTCTACAGATATATAAATGGTTAATAGTGTCTGAATTATTAATAACTCATAATTATTATGTTATTATATATTTTAGTGTCTGATTTTCATACCTAGTGTTGCCAGGCCAGGCTCAGGACAGGCTTCACTGCAACTCTGACCAGGATAAAGCTGTTACCAAAGATGAAGGAATGAACATATACACTCACCGGCCACTTTAATAGGAACTTGTTCTTGATTGTAAGATTCCTGTTC
>JAOTRR010000031.1:14408950-14426790 GCA_028570945.1 Gogo arcuatus
TGTGTGTGTGTGTGTGTGTGTGTGTGTGTGTGTGTTTGTGTGTGTGTGTGTGTGTCTGTGTCTGTGTGTAATTTAGTGCATTGATTGGGATGGAGCTGGCACCCTCTATATGGCATTATGTCTGTGTCAGTGCGAGACCCATTCAGACTTTAAGCAAAGCTGAGCAGTTCCCATTACTGATTAAATGCTTCACTACTACAGCGCTGTATGGAGGACTCTCATCTCTCTAAATTGTTAGACAGATGTTGACATTAGTGAAGTGAATTTAATTGCTTTTTATTATGAAGTGACATACATATGTAAACATATGTAAATTAATGTTTAATACACACATTAATGTGCATATCTGAGATAGATACAGTATTTTGCTCGAGGATATATTAGTATTTTTGTAGTATTTTATTGGACGTCTATATAAGCCTGTACAATCTATTGTTTGGTATTCATTGCAATATTCGCCATCTTCTGATATCGCAGAATGAAGATAAGATAAGACAAGACAAGACAAGACAAGATAAGACAAGACAAGACTTTATTGGAGTGTTCCAGCAGCATACATAAAAGACAAGGCACAAATACCCATAAAAAAAATATAAGATAAAAGTAAAATAAATATTGAAAATATTGAAAAATATAATACAATTTAAAGATAAAAATATAAAAATGTATGCATAGCATAGATATAAATAGTAAACCTACTGTATATAGTATGTATTATACATCTATAGCTATGCGGTACGCAGTATTAGGCGCTTTCAGACTGGAGGACCCTTTTCATAGTTGTTAGAACTGTTTGAGGAAGTTCCCCCTTTTTGTGTGTCTGCACTGCAGGAACTGAGAACGATCGTAGTTCTTAGAATGCTGTTTTGAGGGACTTTTTTAGAAATATAAAAATCTTTGCTAGCATTTCCTACTAATGTCATGCTAGCAAGCCAGCTTACATTACTTCAGCGTTCCTGCTGGCGGTGCGAATGCAAACAGAAAAAAGCCTTGAAGGTATGTACTGTAGTTCTAAGGGGAGCTCCCCAGTGCGTAGTTCCTCTGAAGTCCCTAGAACTGCTTGTTCCAAAAGTGCCTATTGTGTCCAAAGCACAGCAGATCAATAATGTAATAGAAGAAGAAGAAGAAGAAGAAGAAGAAGAAGAAGATAAAAATGCATCTTTGATACATCATTACATCATTGGTTTAATTGCACATCAATGTTGTGAGGTCTGGGTAGCACGGTGGTGCAGCGATTGGCACTATCGCCTCACAGAACGAAGGTTCTGGGTTCTAACCTCGTGGCCGACTGGGGTCTTTCTGTGTGGAGTTTGCATGTTCTCCTCGTGCCTGCGTGGGTTTCCTCCGGGTGCTCAGGTTTCCTCCCACAGTCCAAAGACGTGGATTTGGTCAACTGGCTAGTCTAAATTGATCATAGATGTGAATGTGAGTGTGATGGTTGTTCGTCTCTGTGTTCGCCCTGCAATAGATTGGAGACCTGCCAAGGGTGAACCCCACCTCTCAGCCAAAGTCAGCTGGGATTGGCTCTAGGTCATCTGCGACCCTGACAAAGCAACCCTAATGTGTGACTGTTTGGAAACACCATGATATGGCTACTTGCCAGTCTGTACTGCTCTGTAAACTTTAAATAAAGAGCCTTTATCTTCTCTCTCTAAACCAGTTTCACCCCTGGGAGGCACTTCTCAGAAAAAACCAGTTGGGCTATGTGTTTAAACAGCTGTTGGATGTGCAGATCAAAAAGCTTTGGCTGTCTGAATTTCCTCTCGTTAGCACACCTCATTTCATCTCCAGACAGCAAGAGTCTCCCGATGCGGAAAACTTTGCAGCCTTTTGCACGTGCAGAGCTTCTCTGAGACGTCACCTTCATCAACATGATTGATCTTCTCACTCATTATCACTCAGATGACTGGAACAGTAGCGTGCACCTGTTCGACATGTGCATCTCTGACGAGCTTCCCAGCGTTTCATTTTGGTGTTTGGTGCTTGTAGACAGTCACTGATACTTCTATGCGTGAAGTAAAGCATTTATAGCTGGCTGATGATGACATGAACCCGTGGAATGAATCCTACATGTTTTTACAGCTTCCTTTTCCTCACAGGCATCTCACTGCCATGACATATCTGTGTATATTTAATACCCAGTGCTGAAATTGGCCTGTGAATGCCAGTTTTGCTGTGCAGTCGGAGGTTATTAAGCAGACAAGGCTGTGCTAGTTTGTGGCTGATGAGACCGTCTGTGTTCATGGGATGACTGACAGGCGATGGGCATTACCGGTACTGAGCAGACAGCTTCTACACAGTACTTAAGTGCCCGCACAGGAGGAAGGTTAATTACCCCCTTCTAATAATGCACTGTTTTCAATAGCAATTAAGATTGCTTCCTTCACTGGAGCCTTAATTGAGCATGGTGGCTGGCTTTAAAGAGATATAATTATCTGTGATTCAATGAGGATTAGAAGTAAATTCAGTTAGCGTTAGTTTAGCCTGCTGGTGGACATCTTATATATCTCCATGGTGCGTTCACTAAAGCCTCTGAACTGTACGTTGTGCTGCAAAAGTTATTTGTTTATGCCAGTGAAAGGTTTTCCAAGCTGTCAGAAACAATTTGGAAACCATTTTCATTTTTCTCAGTGCAATCTCTTATCACATTAGGAAAAGGACTTAATAACATGACTTACTTAGCTGCCTATCAAGTTAAGTTTAAAAAACTTTTTAAGCACAACCTGGTATTTCCCCTGAGATGAAGAGGAATTGATTCAGTTGACTGATCTGGATCAGACAGATTTTTTTTTTTTTTTTTGGGTGCTGTAAATATTTTGCTCATTCAAAAAGTGCTGACAGTGGTTGGTTCTGTAATTGAACACTTTGGCTGCGCTGTCACTCACTGTGAAGTTATGCCTCCATCAATAGGAAACGGGGAATTAAGTCATGCCGCATTGCATTTTCCGGCTGGTATTGCAAAGTTACGAGGAATATAACATTTCTGTTATCTACTTTTCTACTGAAAACCTTTTTCTTTCAACTGTCTGAGATTCTTGTGCAGCCTGACATGTAATCAGTGTGTTGCCTTTTTACATAAGTTTTTTTTAAAAATTAGAGCCGTATTTAGGCTTCTGGATAAAGCAGTTTTGCTTTAATTGACCTTTTTCATCACAGCTTAGAGAATAACATTTTATTTTAAGGAGCAATCAAGAGCTGAGCAAGATTTCTAGGTATAAAGAAGTTCTAGTTGTGAGGAACTGCTAGCACATATCAAGCAATGCTGATAGTTCAAATCTGCGTTAAAAGCATTATACAGTGGATATAAACAGTCTACACACCCCTGTTAAAATTGCAGGTTTTTGTGATATAAAAAATGAAACCAAAATAAATCATGTCAGATCTTTTTCTACCTTTTCCACATGAGATATAGCAACCAATAAAATTCATGTGAAAAACAAATAGAAACATGTTGGGGGGGGGGGGGGGGGGGGTGAGAGAATAATAATAAGCTTAGAATAATCTGGTTGCATACGTGTGTACCCCATTATATAACGGAGCAAGTGATTGTGCTCAGAATGAACCAATCACATTCAGACTTATGTGTCATTCATATGAGGTGATTCTGATTAACTTCAAATAAAGATAGACAGTTTCTGTATGACATCCTTGCTTTCATCTATCTGCTGAAGCCATGGTCTGCAAAGCACTTACAAAGCCTGTACGAGCTTGTAAGAGCTTATAAGAGCAGTGAGATCTCACTGTCGAAAAGTGTCGATCAGGAGAGGAGTACAAAAGAACTTCCAAAAGATTAGATGTACCAAGAACACTGTGAAGGCCATCATCAACAAGTGGAGAAAATGAGGCACTGCAGTAATACATTATCAAGAACAAGACGTTCTTCCAAAATTGTAGAAAGGACAAGAAGAAGATTTGTCAGGGAGGCTGCCAAGAGACTTACAGTAACATTAAAGGAGCTGCAGGAATATCTGGCAAGTACTCGTCATGTCTTGCATGTGACATATTCTTCTGTCTGGGCTATGGGGGAGGGTGGCTACATGGAAGCCTTTTTACATCCAAGCCTATCTAAATTTTGCTGAATTTTGGCAAAATGTGTTATGGTCTGATAAGATCAAGGTAGAACTCTTTGGGCAGAATTCTAAAACATATGTTTGGTCAAAAACAAGACTAATCACTCAGAGAACACCAAACCCACAGTGAAGCATGGTGGTGGCAGCATCATGCTTAGGTGCAGATTCTCTTTAGTTGAAATTAGGGCTCTAATCAAGATGAATGGAATCATGGATAGCTCCAAAATCTATTTTGGCCCAGAACCTGCACGGCTCTGTTAGACAGCTGAAAATAAAGACAATTTTCACCTTCCTATCTAAATCCTATTGAAAACCTGTGGAATGACTTGAAGAGGGCTGTGCACAAGAGATCCTCTCACATTTTGACAGATCTGAAGCATTTTTGCAAAGAAGAGTTGAATAAAATTGGAAAATCAAGTTGCTAGACTCTTATCCCAAAAGACAAAAAAGTGTTATATTACAAGCAGAAAGTTTCCAGGGGTGTGTAGACTTTTTATATCCACTTTATTAGCAACCCAACAGACATACCAGGTGAACAAATGATTTAATTGCTGGAGTCAACCTTTAGATTACCATTTGTTGAGGCCCTGTTCCAATTAAACATACAGCTGTGAGGTAAGAAGAGAATTAGCTATAATTAAAATGTCATCTATTTCCCATGTGGTTATTCAATTAAGCTAGCAGCAGAATGGAAAGTCAAATGACTGCAGGTGTGAAGATACTGTGTACCTGCTCATTTCTTGTTGCAAATGCAAAAGCTTCATGCCTCAGCAATCACGCAACATGCCGCACGAACCCGAGGAAACTGAAGGAGTTCTGACGTTGTTCTGGAAGGCAGTTCTCTGAATTAGCGTAAACTATTTATCTGTGTAGTAGGGAATGCCAGACAAAACAACAGGACAGTTCTGTCTTATAGAAAACTAGTAGATCAAAGTCAAAACTAAACCCCTAGACTGTCTTTTTTCCTGAGAGAGAATGACAAGGCAAGGCAATGAAAACGAATAAGCAGAAGAAGAGAGTGAGCGAAAAACCTACTAACATGTCCAGAGCTATTTCAAGTCTATTTCACAGATGAAGCTTCCATAGATCTTGCACAATTTCTCTCACATCTATTTTCATTTAATATTTAAAACCAGACATGCATACGATTCACAAAGTAAAAGCATGATATATCAGTTGCATCACTTTGCCATTACAGCCTCATCGGCTGCTTTGCAGTGGGTCCTGGCAATAGGAGCTGCTCGGTGTATTGCTTGATTAATGCTGATATCAGCTCAATTCAATGGGTTTTATTCACTTCAAGCAAATCCCAGTGCTCTTTGTAGCACTTTGGGCATTAGATGAACAAAGTGTGGGAGTAGAAAAGGCGACTGTCTGTGTTATGGTGCATTGTGACTGGATTAAGCAGGCTTGTAATAGTGCAGATATGCCACTCTGAAAAGCCAATTAGTACAGCTAGATTACATCACTCACAAGCCATCTTTATGAGACCTTTTTTTTTAACATTTGCATTAACAATGCATAATCCACCCAGCCTTCCTCATTTTCGGTGCATTTTCAGTGGAATGAACGTGGGTGTTGAGAATGAGGACTTGGCTGAAAAGATACAAGATACAACAGAGTGCATTAGAGAATCAGAATCCTTGGCGCGCAAGAGGCAGATGGAGAAGCTCCTTGTCAGATGGAACTCGAATGCTTGAATCCCTGAAGGTTCTCCAGTCAGTCTGCAGTGTATGTCTGGGTGTGCAGTTACGACAGCGTGTCTTAATCGATCCTGCTCTACAGGCTGCGACCTTTTCCCTGAGGCCACCTGATAAGAAGGGACAGTTGTCGCCATCTGCCTCACACTCCCAACTCGCTTCAGGGATACTATGTCTGAGTGTGTTGCCTCAGATTAATGGGGGCCCTTATACACACCAAAAATCTATGATAATCTCACATCAAAGTGGTCAGGAAAAGTTTATTACAACACCTTAAAGACTGCAGCTCTGTTATAGTGTATATAGTTGCTCGCATACTACATTATGTCCAAGAATTTAAAGGGGTGGCTCACCTTTCCCAGAATCCATTTTGTTGTTTTTGTCTACATATGGGCCACTGCATTTTGAAAGCATGTGACTGCTACTCTGTTAGCCCTCAGTGCAGCTAAACCTCCGCAAATTCACTGTTATTGATCCCTTCAAAGCCCATCTCGAACCTTTTCTTCATTTACATGTCATATGTGGAAGCTGTTATGTTTTCTTTCCTTCGCGGCCGCTGGTGAGACGGCCGAGGCCGGTTCTGGTTCATTACGACGGAATAAGCTTGCGAAAATGGATTGGATTGGTCGAAATAATTTAAAACATAGATACTTTGACAAAATATCTTCAATTTCATGTTACAATTTAAATTACAATCTGTGGCCTAGGATGCCACCGAATTGTTGCGAATATCGCTAGCATCAAAAATGGCGACTCGCTACTTGGCACAGAGTATTCTGGAACGGGTGAGCCGGCCCCTTTAAGGTATAACCAAGTACAAGCACTGTTTTCCTGTCTCACCTTTTTACTGTCTTCTTTACCAAACACAAGCACGGTGCAATAGTACTCTTAAGAATTTGTCTAAACTCGGACCTCCCTAATTCCACATTCACATCCATGTTCACTTTGTCGTCAATATTTTCCCAGTAGGCATGTAACGATTCACCCAATTCAAGAATTGATTCGGATAGTCGATCACACAACAGTGCTTTCCCATTTTAGATCTGTTTTGTGTGTTTTCGTGGCATTAGAGCTGTGTTACTTCTGCCTTCGGTGAAGTCACATGCGTTCCCGCTATTGTACATTATTGCGCCCTCTGCCGTCTAAACAACGCAATTACAGCTAGGAAAAACTAAGAGATTGCGCAGCTTGATATCATCAATAATAATAATAATAATAATAATAATAATAATAATAATCATCATTTTTTATTTAATCGATTCCAATTGTCATAAATTTGTAGCACGTTGTACGATATATTGTGACATTCCTGTTTCCCAGATAATATCTTTATAATATATGATAGCAGTGTGAGTACAAACACAAGCCTATTTTATATTTAAACTTCCTTACAGATTGTTGATGTTCAACAGTAAGCAGAGATCAAACTCAGTGATATTTCCCTTAAGATATTTCCCTCGCTTAAGCAGCCAAAGCCTGTGTATTACACTAAAGGAAAAGATCAGTCCACTTGTGGTGTTTATGAGCTGCACATTGGGCCAAATAACAAAGCAGGATATATTAAAGGACATGATTTGATGAAAGCAGCTCTATGAAGTGCTCACACGTTTGTCATGGATGTGTCTGTGATATATCCAGCCTGGCTGCAGGATCTTCTGCTTAGTGTTGTCAATGGACAGCTGAACCGTGGATAAAATGTTTTCACTTCTTTTTGTTTCAGTGGAATAAAAAGACTTTTTTCCCACTCCAGTGGATGACAGAGCAGGGGAGTAAGTGGAGCACACACACATTGACAGCTGTGTGTGTGTGTATATATAGAGGAGTTCTCGTGTCTTTAGTTCAGCAGGGAGTGGCACAGCATGTGTGTGGCTTTGGATCACACCGTGTGCTCGTGTGTGTGTGTGTGCGGAGGGAGCGTGGGTGCACACTGACAGGCAAGCTAGAGGGAGTTCATGCGAACTTCTTATGATTGGGGAGTGCATTGTTTTCTCACTTATCCTCCCAGCTGTTAAGCAAAACACCATTGTGTGCTTTATCGGCTTAAGGCACGCAGATGTGCCCACAGCTGATCTTTCAGTGCAGGCTTTTACAAATGATTGGCAATCAGCTTTAAACAAGCATGAAGCCTAACTGCCCATCCAAGGCTTTTTTAAAAGCTTTCTTCTCAGGGAGAAGCTTGATTGTGAATGATTTTCTGGAATCTTTGTCTGATTAGAAACGTCTTGGTCTTTCCTGCTCATTTTCTGAAAGAGTTTGATGAAATTTGCGTAAGTCGAATAAATTGATGGACACTATTGTACTTTATTTTTTATATATGAAACATAACGTAGGTTATTGGTTATTGTAAACAGTTGACAATCAAAATATTCCGATTTTTGCACTTATTCCGAAAAAAAACAATATTCCTACTAAGCTGTTTGCATGGCTAATAAAAATGAATATTCCACTAATATTTCTGTTTACATGCAGCCATGCATACTCCGATTAACATAAAACGCCCTCATGACGTACGTCCTACAGCTATGCCCTTTCTAACTTTATTGCCCTATGACGGAATTTCCTTTTGTTTATCATGTCAAAATATGGAAAAGTGGAACAGCTGGAGCCGATTGTACCATTTTGTTACTTTGCGTCAAATAGGATTTTTTTTTTAAATTTCCCTCTGTTGGCGGACTTGTTCAACTGTGCAAACAAAGCCTGCCTCTTTCATTCCTTCAACCACCTTGTTGAAAAGGTCAACATTGGGATATTTGCACATATCCAAAAACCTGTTGATATTCAAGTCTTTCATAATGTTTAAAAATAGATGTGTTTCCCATCTGTCCAGAAATGTGGGCTTGTCTTTTTGGCATGCATCTCTACCCCAGCCTTGCAAACTGTTGTCTAGTTGGTATGTGTACAACGCATTGAGACGCATATTCCGAACACGCTGTATTCATGTCCAAAGAATACTCCTAAAACCAGAATAATATCAGCATAACCCACGTCTTGATTGGAAAATGCTAAATTCGGAATAAGGCCAAATTCAGAATATCCAAACGGAACATTCTGTTTACATGACCTGTATCAAATTCTGAATATTGTCATATTCGGAATAATAGTGGAATCTTAGTGTGCATGTAAACATTCTGACTGATGACATTAAGGTAGCATTGTTGCCTCACGGCTCCAGGGTCTCCGGTTCCGTCCTCAGCTTGGGTTGCTATCTGTGTAGAGTTTCACATGTTCTCCCTGTGTGGATTTCCTTCAGGCTCTTGAGTTTCCTCTCACCTCCCAGAAACATGCCAGTAGCTTGACTGGTAATTCAGAATTGTCACAGTATGTGACTGTATGTATTCATGGTACCCATCCAGAGTGTATTCCTGTCTCACCCCTGGTGTTCCTGGGATAGGCTCCGGATCCACCGCAACCCTGACCAGGAAAAAAGTGCTTACTGAAGATGAATGAAGGACTATTAATACAGTATCTTAACACACACCATTTAAGCAATTTTGAACTGTTACACACTCATATTGCTATAAATTAAATTTTCTTGTTTTATTTTGTTCTAAGGCATATACAAACCTTTGTACTCAATTGTATACACTATATGGCCAAAGGTCTGTGGACACCTGACAATCACACCCATATTTGTTTAAGGGTTTAACCTAAAGTACAAGTGTTGTGATCATTTCTGAAGACTTGCCATGTTCATCTTTATCATTTTATGCTAATGATTAGCAGCATTAACTCTAGACCACTTAACTATCACTGGGTGGAATGGTGTACCTTACATGTACACAATATAGGCAAAAGTTTGCGGACACCTCACCATTACATCCATATGTGCTTCTTCATCAAAAAATACCACAAAGTTGGAAGCACATAATTGTATAGAATGGCTTTGTATGATGTAGCATTGCAGTTTCCCTTCACTGAAACTAAGAGGCCCAAACCTGTTCCAACATCACAATGCTCCTGTGCACAAAACGAGGTTTATAAAGACAAGGTTAGAGTGGAAAAACTTGAGTGTCCTGCACAGAACACTGACCTTAACCCCACTGAGCACCTTTGGGATGAACAGGAACACCGACTGCACCCCAGACCTCCTCACCTAACATCAGTGCCTGATCTCACTAATGCTTTTGTAGCTGAATGAACACAAATCCACACAGCCACGCTCCAAAATCTAGTGGAAAGCCTTCCCAGAAGAATGGAGGTTATTATAACAGCAAAAAGGGGACTAAATCTGGGATTGGTGAGATGGTGAGGTGTTCACATACTTTTGGCCATATAGTGTTTATGCAGCTTATACTGCCTCCATCAAGAAAAGTGACCATCAGAGGACCAGAACTATATTATTTGGAACACATTCTTATCAACACAGCACTGACCTTGTGAACATGGTAGTAGCATGTTAGTGATCCTACATCCATCCATTATCCATACCGCTTATCCATCAGGGTTACGGGTGAGCTGGAGCCAATCCCAGCTGACTTCGGGCAAGAGGTGGAGTACACCCTGGGCAGGTCGCTACTCTTTTGCAGGGCTAACACAGAGACGAAAAACTATTCACACTCACGGGCAATTTAGAGCCAGTTGACCGAATCCACATATCTTCGGACTGTGCAAGGAAACCCTACACAGAAAGGCCCCAATTAGTGGCGAGGTTCAGACCCAGAACCTTCTTGCTGTGAGGTGACAGTGCTAACTACTGTACCACCGTGCCATGATGGAGGGCTTGTTGACAATCGTACAACTCCAGGGTGCACTAACAAAATAGGTGTGTCTCATAATGTGACCCCTAAAAATGTACAGTGTTTACAAAAACAAATTGAGCCTAACAACAAGTGGGCTGCAGTTAGTGATTGTATTCCTGTATACCTTATGTATACTGAGTGCATTAATGTTTCTTTCTCTTCTCTTTCCCCCTCCCCCATCCCTCACGCCCCTGGCCTTGTGATTCTGCTTCCTGCTGGTCTTGAATCACTTGTACTACTCAAGGTAAGAATAATATTCTGTGGAGTATTTATCCAAGCTTCTCCCTCATTGCTTTCTTTTCCACGAAAGAACCTGTATCAATTGTTGATGTCTCCAAATAGCTTTTGTAGTTTCATTTGGACTTCACATATAATAGTCAAATCTAATATATAAAGACAACAAAACCCACTGAACTGAATTCTTTTTTCATGTTCTACTTGGTACGTCTGTTCTGCTCAGATTGATTGGTTAATCCATATTCAGGAGAGACTTTATTTGAGGTTTTACTGGTATCTTGGGTTCTCCATGTCCCAAGCTTTGCTCTCGGAGAAATGAGAAATTGTGCCTTAGGGGTACAAATAGCTTCCTTCATGGGTCTTAATCCAATTGTAATTCAGTGATTAATCATCTTGGGTCCAATTCTAATTTCTTTAAGCTATCCTCGTTCTGCATTAACTGACTCTACTGCTTGTTTGGATCATGACCCATACCGTGGCCCCACTTAAGCCATTAGGATGGCATGCTGGAGGATTAATGATCACTGGGTGAGATACATCCATTTCTGATCACATATACCTGTCTCAGAATCCAGCAATCAGGCTTTTTTTTCACATTGCAAGTAGTGCATTGAAAACAGGTATTTTGAACCATTATAGCTATTTTAATCTCGCTGATCTTTCTTTCATGTGCACAAAGGTTGATCAATACTGTTATTTAGTGCATTTCTAGCAAATGATACATGCTTCCTGGGAACAATGACATGGTAAAGATTATAATCTAAAGTTGAGAATGCAGTTCAAAAAAGAACCATTTTCCACAAGGGTTTCAAGTACTGTGTTTTTCCTGGTAGCATCCCGTTTTTATCATTGAGAATAAATGCTGTGAATGAATGGCCCAACGTTTGCAAAAAGTGCCCAGAGAATCAGTTACAATGGCTTTCAAAATTGTTCCCAGAGGTTTGTAGTCTATAACTTCTGGAAATGTATATGCCAGTCACACAAAGGAGCCTGTAACAGCTCCTGATTTAGGTGCCGTATTGGAGAAAAATGACTAGCTGAATCCGGACACCGTAGCCTGAAGGGGTGGGACCATCTGGAGCCCAAGACTGTTAATCACAGAACTTCACCTTGCTTTTGTCCTGAGTTGAGTTATTTTTGGGAACAAGACAGAGTCTGCCACATTTTGGTTCCCTCAGTATTGTAGGTGTTGAACGAACACTTGAGGTATTGGATTAATTCTTTTTATGTGCAGCTGAAATTACATGAACCCTGTAACTACTAGGTGTTCAATGCTGTTCATTTTAAGAATGACTCTTTTTTTTTGCTGTTGTTTTCTCACTGGCTAAATTCGCCAGAGTTTCCATAGTTTCTGACTCATATCACTTTGCTGTGTTGGACTTTTCTGTATCATGCAATTGTCAGCACTGCCTTTGCCATTGCTTTGCTCACACAATTTCAATACAAATCAAGTTTTCCATGCAGCGGTTTTTATTCTTTCTTTCTTTTTTTTTTTTTTAAAGCAGGGTAGGAGAGCTTATGACATTTCCTTTTTTCTCTGTTTGGTTGATGGGCACAGGCAGGGATAATTCAGAAATCCATAGCAAGCCCTAGAGCTGCAGTTTTTTTGCAAAGCTCGTGCAGGCCTACTCTGTTTGCCTAATTCTACCTAGGAGCATCAACTAGGCTATGGTGTATGTGTATAGCTGACACCCCCCTGCCAGTCCACCCTCTTTTTTTTTTTTTAACCATACCTGTGTGATGGGCTAGCAGGGCCACGCTATGGAAATAAGGCACATTACCCTGGGGCTTCGGCAACTGACATCATGACAGAGAGAAGCTGACGGTGCCCATCCATTCTGCCTCTTAGCGGCATGCCAAACCACGCCACACAATTACCAATTCCATCAAATAGATTTACCTTGCTTGTGTTCCTTTCTGGGGCCTTTCTCTGGAGATGAAACGGAGGGGGTGGGCAGCCGAGCAGGGGCTCGGTGAAAGCCTGCGTAGCATCTCGGCGGCCACCACCGAAAGATTTGTTATACTTCCCTAGAATCCCAGTAGCTTTCTTGTGTTGTGAGAGCCTAACAAGGTGTGACAGAGTGCTACGGCAGATATGAGAGGATCGGCTTGAGTTTTCTGCGCTTTCGCCGCAACATTATTGAACCACTCAAAATCATATTGCCGCAGAAAAGCAAAACGTATGTATTTATGCAGGGAGGGTAGGAGGGAAAGAGAAATTATGTAGGTTTATGAGAAACAGGATGCAATCCTTCATGTGATGTATGTACCTTTTAGCACATCACTTTCTAGCATATACGCTTTTACAGAATATGTGTGAAATGGAAACGCGTGATTAATGATTAATAGAGGAATCATCACTCACTGTTAATTTGTGCTGTGATTTTTTTAAAATTATACAGGCAAGTTTTTGCTTGAGGCTGAACAAAAGACCTGAGGTCTTTAAAAATCTATTTTTCATTTCTTCTGTCTTGCTCTCTCTAAGCCTCCAGAGTGTGCAGAGAGGTCCACTTTACATTGCATGCAGGGATTTCTTTCCTGCATATTCATGAGTGTCTCATTACACTAGCCTATAGGGACATGGCTCTGTTCCTGCCCGCGTATATCTCTGCTGAATTCAGTTTGTGTTGCTTTAATCCATGACTGCCCTGCGCTGTCACACACCGTCAGTCAGAGACAGTGCAAAACTCTCTCTCGGCCTCTCTCACTCATTCTCGTTGCTGCTTCATTGCTCATTTCTCCTGAGCACGGGGAGCAGGTAATCCTTCCCCGCTGGAACACCTGCTCTCACGCCATGCCAAGCATCGGCTTAACCGTTCAATTATTAACACGAACCACATGCGTTATAATTAGCGCATGCTTATCTGCCGTGACGACTCACGGAGGAAGTAAGTACCAACCGCTACTCACCTAAATTAGCATCCTATGTGACAAAATTGAGGCATCGTAGAGCACCTGAAATGATTGAGTCTCTTCCATCTTGAAATGCATCTTATCACCTTGCTGAGAGTCTAGCACTAAGTAGCACTGCAAACTTTCTGTACACATGCTTCCAGAGACTTAGTGCAAGTCCAGGAAAGTGTACATTCAACAATTTTTGCTCTTCTCAAGCTTACGAGTGCAGCGAAGAAGAGCATGGCTTGAAAAGACAATCTATGCAGCAGTTGTGAACTTCTTCATCACAAAAAAACAGCTTCTAGCCTATGGGCAAACCGGATGACAAAATGATTCATTCCTTTCTCAGTGGCCAGGCTCACTCTCCTCTTCCCTCTAACTTTGCTGGGGGTTATATGTATCACAGAAGTCCCTATCATTTGTAAAGCTTACTGAGCTGTACTGGAGTAATCTGCGCACTGAATCATGGAATCGATGATGTGTCACACGCTAACTTCTTGTTAGAAACTCTTTTTTTTTTTGCACTTTTCTTTTCATCATCTCAGCACCACGAGATTTTTTTTCCCCAAAGCTCATACCCCGGCATCTATCCCATGATTCATTTTGCCATGTCCTTCCATGGGCAGTTTTTGGGATTGGGGCAGATGACATGCACTGAGGCCTCAGTTCAGGGTCGTGCTACCTCCTCTACCGGAATGTAAGATGGATAAGTGGTGGCACCAGGTATAAAGATCCTACCAAATCTGGGCTTTGAAATGATATTTCGTCTCCTCTGTCTAAGCCATCAAGGCTACATGAGCCTTGCCTAATGTGTTGTGAAGCTTTGCTGTACATCATGCTTAATGACGCCATTAATGTCTCAACACGGATTCTTCAACAGATCATGTAATGCCTCGCTTTACTTGAATGACGTTCATGTGCTTGGCCTTCACGTCAAATGACAGAAATAAGATTTAGTTGTCTTTGCTGTTTTCACTGTGTTCATGCATAGGTGGCAAAATGCTGCTACAGCAACTTGCAATTTTGATGTCACAACAGATTTGCTAATATCTCAGAATTGGTTGTTTTTACACAAGTGCCTGTCTTCTTATATATTCTTCTTCTGTCTGTGGTGATTGTGATTGAAATTCATGAGGTGCTGTAGTTTGTAAGCTGACTGCTGATGTGTGCAAGCATTAACTATTAAATCATTCTCAAATCAAAACGAACTGATTAAAGTTAAGCTCATGTATGTTTAAACATGGAGGAGAATATTCTAAATGAAACAAGCTTAACATGAGAGATGTTGGTGTACAGTTGCCATTGAGCTGCTTGCACTATTTCAGTGACACTGTCAAACACTGAGAATTGAGCCTGGAAGAAACCTGGCATCTATAAGTGGATAATTCTATGGGTGCTAGTTGTTCTCTCTTTTACAGACTGAAAGGACATATCTTCTGACTCAAGGGCCCTTTTTAAAAACCTCCCCTTCTTTCATTCTTATTTTCTGAGAGTCCTTTTGAGCTCAGATTGACAAAAAGGGAAGAAAGTATTAAATATTCATGGGTTAACTCTCATTAGAGGTATCTGTGTGTCAACGAGTGGCAGCTCTATTTTTGGGATAAGAGCAGTTCCCGGTGTTTGTTTCACTGGCTGTCTTTCACAGCCTTCCAGCACTTCCACTGGCATATTTCCACACTTTTGATGTTGGGGAAACAGTCACACAACTTTTGTCAGCCTTCACCTGGGCTTGTCAGATTGGAGAGTGCTGAAGTCTTGACGAGAAGTTTGCCGAGACCTCACATTAGGTGGCGGCAGCCGCCATCCATTAGTGTAAAGGATTTCTCAGCATGGAGGAAAGGTGCTTGGGAAACGAGACTTGGACAAGATGGGAAGAACTCCACTCTTGTAGGTTCTTGCATATTTAACCAGACCGGGGATCACTTCACATGATGCTTTGGACAACCGCGCTGTGGTGCAAGCTTTCGCATCTCAAATAAGCCACACAAAAGCCACAATGCAGCCTCATGCTGTTTGTTAAAGCTCTTTGATGAAGGAAATGTTTCTCCACAGAGGTATCAAAATCTTTTTTTTTAAAATTGTAGCAGCACAGTGTTCATTATGTCTCCTGATCTGTTGCTGCTTTGGGGAGCTCATATTCAAACGTGCACTCTGTTCTTCGAAAATCCTGCACTCAAATAGGTGAACATGTGCCTCCAAAGAAAAGATCATTTAACTAATATCTGCCCTAACTATATATAACCTCTCTCCAGTGCAGATAATTTAGTCTTGACGAACTCATTATCCTACTTGCCCTTATCTGTTATTTTTATTTCTCTTCAGAGATAGCATTTCAGGTACCACCATGCTAAAGGCCTTTACACACCGGGGACATTTTTTCATGCGGTTAATTTGCACGTCAGTATATTTTTTCAAACTGTTGTTTTTGTTATGAGTACTTTGACACAGAATGTGAATATTACGTTAGTGAAAAAGTGACGTTTTTTTTGCAACGAGGTCCATTTTCCTTAGCTTTCACACTGCGAATAAACACATCAACCAATCACATTGTGTGGAACAGACTTCACTCACGTCCCGGAGCTGAGCAGCTATATTTCACTCGTGAACTCACAACACCATGAGCAATTGCTTTCTTTCTTGTTGCCCAGCATCCCGTCTCTCAGCTTCCACTCTTTAATGAGATTATGAAACTCTCCCTGTTATTATTTGTACCCAAAACTTTCTGTTTCTTGAGAGCGTGTCTTCATCACTACTAGATGATTCCATCATTCACCCAGGGCTCTACTGACAGTCGAGGCACGAAACGAGCATGAAATAGAACGGGAAATATTAAAAAATTTGCATTGCATGATTTTTCGTATTTTTGCATTGCAATTTTGTGTCATAACTGGTGTTTAAAGGCCCTTATTGTTCCCGTGATTGATGAACTTTTATAATTTTGTCATCTTCAAACCCACTCGCTAGGCAGCTTTGACACTGGAAGTCCTCTTTCCCAAGACAGGGATATTTGAGACCCAGGGCAAAGGGGTTGCTAAAATTTCCAGCCATGCATGCCAAATTTTCCTTGCACTGACCTTCTATGGCTCAGAGTTGGATGTGTGATGACAGAGAAACTCGTCAGAGAGGAAAAAAGCAAAGAGGAAAAAGCTGTCAGGAAGCGGCTATCAAGGCTATTCACTGCACTTTTTTAAAAAATCATTGCTTTGCCTGTCCTTGGACAAGTGTGAAAAATCCGTCCTGGGTGATAACCACGTCTTCTATGATGTTTCTTTCTCTGCTGTTCTTTTTTCTCATGAGCTGCCAAGAGGACGGGAATGAAAGGCAGGGAACTGATGTAGTAATTAATGAGTCTGGACGAGGCTCGTGCTTGGTAACTTTGGTGTCATGGGGGGCACCCTGTGGGGAGAATAGTAGTAATATGCTATTCAATTATGAGCTTCAGTGTGCTCTGACACAAAGCCAACAGAGGCTGACAGAGCACTAAGCAGATGACTACATGCCCCAGAGCTGGGGCAGCATGAACGAACTGCTGTTGAAGGAATGACTTAGGGAATATGAAATTGACCGGAGGCTGTTCAGTTTCACTCTGTAATACCCAGAGAAAATTAAATACATACATATCATACACACCTGGCATGCTTTTACTGAATAATGAGCCTTATCAGTCTTCTTAGTATTTTTGTGGAAATTACAAACACATGGCTCTTGATGAATTTACCTCACCTCGATAAGGTTGATGCATTCCACAGTTTACTTGCCGCACAGTCAGGGTTCAGTCTGGTATCCGCTTGTCCTCTTGTTGCCACCAGATTTATCAGCGAGCACAAGCTTTCCTTTATTTCCACCTCTAAGGACATTGCTCCAACTCGATGAGCCTGTGCTGAGACTTGGCAGCTTTGTGGCTGGCAGCCTGCTGGCCCTTAATGTCAGTCATACAGAGGGGACAGCTTGGATCATCCATCATGCAGGTGGCCTGATCAGTATTTGGCCTGATGCTCAGGTGGTCTCATCTAATCTACAGCAGGAGATTCAAACACATCCCTGATCATAGTCAAACAGAATTTCTCCTTTCAGCTGAAGGAGAATCAAAAGGTCTGACCCTTCAAAAGGTGTCACAGCTATCTTGTCACAGTCTGGATGACTGGAGCACTTTTTAAAGAAAAAAAATGAAAATAAATAAAAAGCAGCAGTTCACAAGT